>CM065385.1:45417500-45630000 GCA_033060915.1 Euryodendron excelsum | reverse complement strand
TGTTGCTGGGCTATTTTACTGTATTGTTGTGACAGAAACAAAGTGACTGATCTCTCTCTCTCTCTCTCTCTCTCTCTCTAGGTGCGTGTATGAGTATGAGTAATTTGAAGTGTAATTTGAAATATGCTCATCAATCTAGTGATGAGAGTACTGTTAAGAGAAAGTTTCAATCCACAAAAAATCCGTGCTAGACCCTTTAATTTTTCTCTCTCCAAGCGCACGGTAGTGCATGTTAGCACACCAGGGGAATATGGAGCACACCAGTAATGGTAGCATTTGATAAGAAAAGGGTGGGTACGAGGAAGATCACAATGCATACCACAAAATTAGTTACCGACATAATTGACTTACGGCTAAACCTATACAATTATAAAGAAGATATTCTTCTTAGTACTCACCAGTAAAGCTAAATCGAAACTGAGTCCAAAATCGAATTTCACGTGACCAACGTTGATGTTTAAAATCATCTTCAAGCAAAGATCCAAAAACCGATAGAAATGGGCCTAAACACTGTAAGTGGTCCTTCACCGGAGGTCTCACTTCTTGTATATATATTTCGTTCAACGTCCCAAAGTTCACAATCACTTCACTCCCTTGGCAAAGTTCCCAATCTCTGAGGAGAGTGCTGATAAGCAACAATGGATTCTCCAACGGCAGTTTGGGTTTTTGGGTTGCTGGTGGTCGTTGGAATGGTTGGTGGACCAATGGGTGGTGTTAGTGGCGTACTTGCTGCTTCAAGGAGCTGCCGGTTTCCTGCCATATACAACTTCGGGGACTCAAATTCGGACACTGGAGGAAAATCGGCTTCTGGCCTGAACGTAGTGGGGCCACCAAATGGCCGTACTTTCTTTGGCAAGCCATCTGGAAGAATTTGTGATGGTCGTCTCATCATAGATTTCATAGGTAAGCAGTCCAGTCTAGTAACTACGTCGGTGGAAATAAGTAACAAAAAATAAAAAAAATTGCATTTGTCCCTCCCCACCCTTTTGGAGAAGCAAATTGATGTTATTGTTCGGTGCAGCTGAAAATTTGGGATTGCGCTATTTGAGTGCGTACCTGGATTCAATTGGGACACGTTTCGGGCATGGTGCGAATTTTGCAACAGCAGGTTCGCCTATCTGTCCACCCGGCTATAGTCCATTCAACCTAGACATCCAACTATCACAATTCATAGAATTCAAGTCACGCACCACTGCCCTCTATAACCAACTAAGCAGGAACATTATTGGTGAGTTAACGTTGTTATAGCTATCTTCCTCCTTAATTTGTGATAGAAAACCAATAAATGTCCAAGATGTTTCGGTGAGCAATGAAAACATGTTTTAGGATTGCAAAAACTACATTTGAGTCATCGTGCCTAACAGTAACAGTATATAGGCACTTACTAGTGTGGATATATATATATATATATATGTATGTAAGGATGGATTTGTAAAATTTGTTAATGAAGATTAATTTGGTGGCGTATATGCAATGCATCCTGCAGGGAATGATATCACATGTAAAAAAAGTCATCTTCGGAGGCCCGAGGACTTCTCGAATCCATACACTATTGACATTGGACAGAATGATCTTTCCTATGGTTTTCAGAGGCCCAAGGACTTCTCGAATGATCTGTCCTATGGTTTTCCGAGGCCTGAGGACTTCTCGAAGGCTCTATACACTATTGACATTGGACAGAATGATCTTTCGTATGGTTTTTATACTACCACAGAAGAACAAGTCCGAGCATCCATTCCTGATATGATCGACAACTTTACCCTAGCAGTTCATGTAAGCAACACTCCCATCCCATCTGTCAGGCCATAATTGGAGGGATACGAGTACTTGTCTGGAGACCATATATGTATATACACACACATATAATATCTCATCAAATTAATTAAATGGTGATTGAAACTAACATTTCTGAGTTTTCTACTATGTTTCAGCAACTATACAAGGAAGGGGCAAGGGTCTTCTGGGTACATAACACTGGGCCAATTGGCTGCCTACCATATACAGTTCTCTCTGAATCAAAACCTGAAAATTTAGACCAGAATGGTTGTGTGAAGACTAAGAATGAGGTGGCTGAGGAGTTTAACAAGCAGCTAAAGGACAGGGTCTCCCAGCTAAGGGTACAACTCCTAGGTGCAGCATTTACTTATGTAGACATGTACTCAGCTAAATACGCACTCGTAGCCAATGCAATCAATCTAGGTAAAGCTTTACTTACTAGCAATATATATATATATATATATGAGGAGCTCATCTTGAGACCGAATAAATCTAACACATATATCTACTTATTATTGTCTGGGCCTGGGGATCTGGTGGTAGGTTTTGATGATCCAATGACAGTCTGTTATTCAACCATCAACGGCACCAGTCTGTGTATTGATCCATCAAAAGTCATTAGCTGGGATGGCGTACACTACACTGAAGCTGCCAACATGTTCCTTGCAAAACTCGTTGTTAATGGCTCCCTGTCTGACCCTCCGATATCGATTGCAGATGCTTGCCATACTCCCATGAACCCCTAGATTTCGTTTGGAATTTGAATTTTCGATTGAAAAAAAAAATGTGAAGGAAAAAGTGACTCTTTATCTTTGTTCACGTTTCTTTCACATTTTTTTTTTCTTTTGCATTTGTCACAAAAAATTTGAGTTCCAAACGACACGTTAATCATGATGCAATTAGTCAATAATATGTCACCATGCATTCAGTTGCCCATATTATCATAGAAACCGATATTGTTCAACTATTGTAATAGGTATTCTTGGTTTCTCTCCCAAGGATACCATGTTAAGAATGCTTTTTCAATGCAAGTTTAGCAATTGAAAATTTCAATTGTCTGTTTTAGATGCCGTTACAGATCCTAATCTAGCTGCTGCCTCTTTCTTTACTTTTGTCTCTTCAATTAGTTTACAATGGGGCTAGCTATTACATTACTTAGTGTTCTATGAGATGGATGAATGGGACATGATTTACCAACAATTATTTCGCTCAAAAATCTTTTGTACGTATCAAATTAAAAGACACAAAAGATGAGAGAGATCGGCATCTCACTCATGTGTTGGAGGTTGCGGTTGAAGTTCAGCAATAGGCAATTTGGTGTAAGTAAAATAGAAGATATACAAAGATGAAAGTGAAAAAGAATTCGATCATCTCCTCAAACACTGATAGTTGCAACATTTTCCTCCCTCATTCCCCAGGGTAAAATAATTGACATTTTGAACCAGAGCCACCTTTTGATTGTCATTTTTTTGACTTGGTATTTTCAAAGTTGCATAGCGGAATCAAACTAATCAACCCAAAGTAGCATTTTTTTCTAAAAAAACATATTTGACATCTAAGCAGGGCATACATCAATGGCATCATAATAAGTTGGTGCCATCATCATTATTACATGCGGGGCTCAGTAACTACTCCAAAATTGAACAATAAAATTAACTGTTAATCTCAGCATAGAAGAGATTATTCAGTACTGTATTGAAATAGAGACAACATCTTAACTTTATATGTTAAAAGACCCAACTACACATATTAACATTCTTTTTTTTTTTTTGGGTACAAAGGAAATGACAAAAAAAAAACTAATAAGTTCTGCAAAACATGACTCCTACCCATAGTTATTAGAATTGGACTGACTCGGACGGTTCAACTTGTTGAATCGAGAATCGAATTCTTAACCGGTATGGTTCAATTAATTTACCGAAAATGCATGTAAACTGGTTTGAACTGGATAAATCGGCCAATTTTTTGAAAAATTTGCCAATTCAACCAAACAATCAGCCAGCAACTTTGACTTTTCAAATAGTTTCAAAATTTGAAGGCCGAGCACGCCTAGTTCTTAGGGTTGGGAACCCTACACTTCACCCCTTTTGGGATCTGGTACGCCCACCGAAGGGCAGCAACCTTCTCCTTATCGAGAACGGAGGTAATCCCCACAGCCTCGTATTCGGGGTCCTTCTCTTCCTCCCCCTCTTCTGGTTTGACTTCCTGAGGTCGGGCAGCAGCTTCAGTGGGTTGATCCCATTCTCCCCCAACACCAGAGTGGGTGGCCCCGACCTTCCCTGACTCCGGAACTTCCAGGGATGCCCCAGAGTTCCCAACAGAGGCCTCCTCTTGGGTCTGACTCCTCACTAATCTAAACCCATTAGAATAGGTCTCCTCAGAGTCCGAGTTAACACCCTCTGGGTTCGACATTGTACCCAAGGGCCTACAACCCACAATCCTATCAAACACCGGTTTGAACAGCTCACATAATTTCCCAAGGACGGATTCTAAGAATTTTAGTCTATCAACGAATCACGAAAGGTTGGGAATCTGGTCCCTTCCCTCAAATATTGACACACAATGGGTAATCAACCAGGACATGCAACTAGGGAGCGAGTCTTACCACGACATGAAGTGCCGGCAACAAGTTTGGAAGGCAGCCGACTGCGCGTCGGGTAGACTAGTGTCCCATCAACTGGCCGTAGATGACAAAGATGGAGGCTGGGAGTGATGAAGCAGGTTTTTCTTTCTCTTTCTGTATGTATTTCGCAAAAAGTTCTAAAGGCAAATGGGGGCAAAATGCCGACAACCGCCTCACAAAACTCCTCCCATGTCTTTGAAATTAATGGCCCAAATGGCCTGCAATTACGGGATGCCAACGGCTGAGATTCGACACGTCTTTTCGGCTACTGACGACCAACTCCCATCTGTCGCGTGGCGGCACATGAAGCAACGCGACAACACCCGCCATCATTACGCCATCCTCGCCATAAATGCGCTCCATATTTCGTGATCGAACCGCCCTATGGAATTCCCCTAGCGTCAAGCAAATGGCCAGGTGAATTGGGAGCATCTGGTGATGATGTTTTCCCGACCAGACTAGAGACCATATGAACTCTTGATCGAACCTTGACCAGACCACATCTTCCCACATCATCTGGTCTTCCCTCGACCAGGTCCCCCTCTAGCTAACCCTCGTCTATCCTGAGTAGGCCGCCTGTTTGGAAGGATACTCCACTTTGGTCGGCTTCGTGACCATGTCAGTAGGGCCCACACCTGACACCGGACAACCTGGCGCACACTTGGGGTGTGGGTGTGGAGTGTACAAGTGAAAATCGCCCTACCCCTAACACCGTTCTGACACAAGCCACCATAGAGTGTGGAGAAGACCCTCTCAAGTGCCTTGTCACAGCCCTGACCTCCAACGAGAGGCCGCCATGTGAAGAGGCCACGTACTACTCCCATGCAGATATACAAAAGGGAAACTCAATCCCTTCTCCAGGTACACATATCAGAAACCCTAGTAAACTAAACACTCTCCAATAATATCATTACTCTTGAATCTAACTTGAACGCCGGAGAGCCTTTGGAAGGCACCGTACCGATGTGTTTAGAGTAGGAGACCATCAATCGCCAGGAGAGAGCCCGCCGACTGCCTGAGGGCAAGATACCATGAGATTGCTGCATCATCAGTATGTAAATTCTGAATAAAATTTTATTTATACTGCATTATCAGTATGGTTATAGATGAACTTAAAATCCTTCTTTTTCATTCATCCTCCTCTATCCCTCCAACCAAACAAGAGTCCCCTTTCACTTGTCATCCTGATCCTCCAGGACCTCCACACCAAAGGCAACGTAATATCAAAGGACATAACTCCGCACGGTAAAGCTCACCGCCTATTCTCACCGGTTGATGTGGCTTTGTCTACGTGGTATTTGTTTTTGGCAAGAATTCATGTCAAGTACAGAATGTAGAGAGAAAATCTAAAAGGGAACCAACACATATCCGAAAAGCTCGGTTAAGAAATTCTATCTACATATGTCTGAATATGTTTCGCTACTACGTACATATATATATATATATATATATCCATATACATATGTCTGTATATGTTTCACTACTACGTACATATATACACTTACGTATATAAACACTCTTCTTCATTTGTCCCACCCCTCTCTCTTTCTCGTCTGTGTTTGAGGGTTGTGGGCACATACACAATAGAGAAGGCTATAAATCAAGAAGTCACCATGAAAATGTTGGAAAACCAAAACCAAACTCTACAGAGATAAAAAGATGATAAAGATTATAGTTATATATTTTATAGTGAAAAAAATCAGGATAAAAAACCAAGAGTTGGGTTTAATTAGTCAGAGAAGAAAGGGAGAGATTAATGCAAGAGAGTAAGAACGACAACAAATGCAGAGGAATATTTGATATGTTTTCTCTTTTTTTTTTCATTTTAATTTTAGAACATGCCACCTAATTACCGTTGCCAACATAGCATGCCAATAAACCTTGATAAGTACCATTTTGTTATGAAAGAGTTGAATGGTGGATGACATGATTTGCAACCTACCACTATTGATTGCCTATATAAACGGAAGAGGAAAGAGAAAAAGGGGAGCAGAGAAAGAGAGAGAAGAGAGAATGAGAAGAGAGAGAAAGAAAAGAGAAAGAGAGAGAGAGAGAGAGAGAGAGAGAGAATGAGAAAAAAGAGAAAGAAAAGGAAGAGAGAGAGAAGAGAGAATGAGAAGAAAGAGAAAGAAGAAGAAAGAAAAAGTAAAGAGTGTAGGTAATCTATTTAAATTTCTGTTATCTTTATATTTTGTCTTATAAAAGAAAGACATGCACGGGTGATTAAGAAAATCTATCCCCATAGTTTAAGAATAACTATTTAATTATTATTTGACAGTTTTAGAAGAACTAGTTTTATGATATATTGTGTTTGAATATATTGTTTGCTTAATATTCATTTAGTTTTATAACACGTTATCAGCATGATGCTTTAAATGCTTTGTGTTCTTTCTTCATTTTATGTGTAATTTATTTTCATTTTAGCTTCTTTACTATTCACTCAATTCGCATGAATAGTATGAACAATGGTTTAACTGTTGCAATGAATAGTATTTATTTCAAAACTTTGTTACTTTATTTCTCTCAGATCTTGCGTGTTTTGCATATGATATTTATAGATTTAGAATCCATATTTCGATACCTTTCTATAGACATGTGACTTGACTATATTTTTATGTCTTGATTGAAAGTTATAATAGATACAAAAATAGTAATATTATATATATATCGATCGGATGAACTCTACTATTCATGCTACTATTCATGAATAGTGATGAATAGTAATTGCATAGTAATATATAATAAACAATATATAATCAATAGTACGGTAATACTTTTCACCGTTTTGTCAGTTGTCATTTATTATAATACCCACCTAACATTAATATGTTCGGTAGAGGTTTTTACATGATTATTCACTGATAATTGTCATATTTTATTATGTGTGTTGCTTTAAATATTTTATCTTTAGATCATTTAAGAAGTAATGATTTTCGAAATACAATGAAAGAAATCAAGCACTCCTATCGAATATTTATTAAAACATGCATGCAGTTTATTTAATTATTGTTACTTTATAAGGACGGCTTGTCGCCTGCTACTGCTTTAATTTATATTGCTGCTATTATTTCAATGGACGCTGCCTAATTTGGTTTATCATTATGTCATCATTGAATGTTTGAAAAATACAAGTGCCAGAAGACTGTAATTTTTCATAAGGCTTATTATGTTTTAATGCATCTGGAGTTGCAAGATAATCAATAAATGCACTTGTAGTTGCAAGATTATGGTTGAATGCACCTGAAGTTGTAAGATAATGATTTAATGCACCGGAAGTTGTAATAATAAGGATATAATACAGTGTTGCCAAATAAAAGAATGAGTACAATTGTTATTATTCAAATATGTCCACAATGAAAATGATGTGGAAGAAATCTTCCAAATGAAGATATGATAGACAAATATATTTATATTTTATGCCTTGAACGTGCTCCAGCAATAACAATATCGAGTGTTAATTCAAAAATTGTATTCCAATGACACATCCTGTAAATATAATAGAAGACAAGGCTAAATAGTTATGATACTATTCATGCATACTATTTACATTATTATTTACGATACTATTTATGAGTTCCACATTATTTTGATTTTGTTCCTCATTTTCTTCCTATGTTTTCAGTAGTGTTATATCATCTTTCTAAACAAAATACAAATTTATAATATGTATCAATCTCTGAAATGATAAGTGAATGGTATAGATCCAGCGTAGTGTAGCTCACTCAATCGAGTGCTATAATGAGCTGATACATGTGACCAATTTTATATCATTTCCTGAAGTGAATATACTTTTATTTGATGGTCATGAATATTGTCACAGATGTGATTACAATGTAATAATCTTTGAAATTATGAAAATACTCTGAAAGTTGTAAATGTCACTAGAAGTGAAATAATGTGAGAAAAATTAAACCTTTCAAGAATTATAAAAATGTTTCCATTGATCACGTTCTTGTAGTACGATGATGAAATATTTAATAGACTACTATGATAGAAATATTTTGACAATGAAACATTATATATATTTTGCATTTGAAGGCATTGATCATATCAATACTTCAATTATTACAAATATGAATGGGGAAGGATATATGTCTAGCAGACATTATGAGAATGCACACAATTCTTTGATATGTCGTTTAAACTTAACATTAGTTGAAATTAATGTTAAAACAATATCAAGAATTACAAATTGATTGAAGGCTCCAGACAAGCTCAGAAGAATTATGCTCTATAAAAGCTAACATAATGTGGTTAAGAGAAAAAATATTTTGTTAGCTTAACAGTAGTTGAAAATAACGTTAAGAAAATATATGGCAGTACAAATTTAATTAAAGGTTCCGAAAGAGCCAATATATTGTTAGCAGTACAAGAAATTTGCTCAACTCTTACAGATATTTTTACTTTATTTCTATTATACTAGAAGTGTATGATGAAAAAGAATATAGAAATAAAAGTAATAAAAATATCTTACTTTACACATCTTTATCATAGAGAAACTTGCTGCTTTTCTTTTAAGTTATATTATATTAGGGATCATTTGTAGTGACAAATCAAAAGTTGTTTTGACCCAAAAGATTTTTATACTGTGAAATCACCTAAAGTGATACAATAGAAGTATTTGTGGATTATCTGCAATGACAGCATCTGAAGTGATGCACCGGAAGTGATTTGATCTCAAAATTTTTTTATATTTTAGCATGATCATCTTGGTCATCTAGGATCAACAATAATATGTCCAATACTTGACAATTTTCATAGACATCCGGTAAAGACTCGGAAGATTCTTTTTGCCAAACAATTATTTGGTTATTCTGTAATACTAATATATCTCTCATTTATGTATATATATACAATGGTTACATCTTTCTTTACTGTTAACTCTTATATTTTGCGGATAGTCCTTATGTTACGTCAGTTTTTCCACCATTAGGGGGAGATAAGACGTAGCGTGATTCTCGAACAAGTCGATGTGAATCTAAAGTTCACAAAGAAATTATTTACTTATATATGATTGCAAATCAATTGTCTGAAACATTCACAGACACAAAGACGATAATCAAATCATATCGATACCAGCTGCTAATGCTATAGCACATATTAATGTCCCTGTAGGACAATATGTTGATGTCCCTATAGAATCATATGTTTGTATAATAGGATATAATTTCAAAGCGCTTAAAGCATGAGAGAAATGTCGGTGTAAAACTTAAACTCTCAGAAAGAGGAAAGCACAACAAATGAGCACCTTCTTGAAGAAGGAACTCCTGAAGAGCAATTTCCTGAAGATGAAAATGAACCTCCAGAAGAGGAATCCCAATCATCTAAACTTTTTGAAGAAACTCCTTTTAAAGAAATTCTAAAAGAGAAATCTCCTGAAAATATATCCCCCGCAGAGGAGATGGTATTTGAAAATAATGAGATCTCAATAAATAATAATGTCAATACAGGAGAATAATGGAATAGAAATGATATTTATGTAAATACAATTACCAGAAGTAATAAACGAAACCACAGATAGTCGACAAATGTCGATAATATGATCGATCAAAATGAAAAGAAATTACTGAGTTAGAATTAAACTCATTAGTATAATGTAAAGTATGTGAACTTGTAGTTCAAGCACTAGAAGATGAAAATATCAGACTTGTAGTCCAAATACCAGCAGATGTCAGACCTGTAGTCTAAATACCAGAAGTTGTAATGTATTTGGACTAGTAGTCCACCCACTTGAAGATGTAAAACCGATTTGATACAAATGGGTATTTGCGTAATGAGAAAATAGAATAGTGCAATATAAAGCACGACTCGTACCAAAAGATTTCTCGTAGAGACTTAGTATTGACTATAATAAGAAATTCTATTATATAAGGATACAAGTACATTCATATTATAATTAGTTTGTAAGTATCAGAAGAACTGGATATGCATCTAATGACCGTATAACAGTCTATTCATATGGTAGATTACGTAATGATATATGTATGAAAATTCTTGTATGAGTTATATCAATCTAGACGCAAATGGTACAATTATCTCAATAAATATCGATTGAATGTTATGTGAATAGTACAATTATCCATACATTGTTTTTGGAATTTGGATTTCTTATTATTGCGATTTTGAATATTATTGGTCTTTGGAAGAGATTACAAAAACTACTAGTTATTTAAAGAATAACTTTGAACTTAAATATCTTGAGAGAACAAATTATTGTCTTGTCTTGCAGATTAAGCATTTGTCAGAAAGAATTTTATTTATCAGTTGACATATACAGAAAAATGTTATATTGAACAAGCTCATCCATGAAATTCTTTAATAGATGTCTGATTACTTGATGTACAACAAGATAGCTCATTTCCGTTCTCGAGAAGATGGTGACGAATTTTTTGGTTCTGAAGTACCATATCTTAGTACAATCGGTGCTTTTATATCTCTTGCAAATTGTACAAGACTTGATATCACATTCTCTGTCAATGTAATGGGAAGATATAGTTCTGTGCTAACTCAATAACATTAGAAAGGAATTAGGCATATACTACGTTACCTATGAGAGACAACTGATTTGGGCTTATTCTATTCAAAAGAATCACAATCTGAAGTAATTGGCTATGCAAACATTAGCTACATTTCTACTCTACATAAAGCTTGATCTCAAACTGGGTATGTGTTTACTTATGGTAAGACTGTTATATCCTGACGATCAGTAAAGCAAACAGTAATGGCAACTTCTTCAAATCATTCAGAAATCATCGCAATTCAAGAAGTAAGTCGAAAATGCATTTGGTTGAAATCTAGGATCCAACATATTCAAGATAGTTACAGACTATCCTTGATCAAAGATATCTCATCGATATTATATGAAGATAATGCAGCATGTATTGCACAAATCAAATGAGACTACATCAAAGGTGACATAACCAAACATATATCACCAAAATTCTTTTATGCACATGAACTCCAGAAAAATGGTGATATTGATGTCCAACAGATACGTTCAAGTGACAATTTGGCAGACTTATTTACGAAAGTACTCCGAACTGCAACATATGAGAAATTGGTACACAATATTAGCAGGGGGAGTCGCAGGCTGTACTCTTTTTTCTTTGCCAACAGTTTTTTTTTCTCATAGGGTTTTTTTTTGACAAGGTTTTAACGAGATAGTTTTTAGTGCACCCATTTTTCTTTCGCTACGATTTTTATGAGGTTTCTTGTGGCGGTCATCCAATGAGTAGTGTTAGGAAAGAGTTGAATGGTGGATGACACGTGATTTGCAACCTATCACTATTTGGTTGCCTATATAAACGGAAGAGGAAAGAGAAAAAGGGGAGCAGAGAAAGAAAGAGAAGAGAGAAAGAAAAGGAAGAGAGAGAGAGAGAGAAAAAAGAGAGAATGAGAAGAAAGAAAAAGCAAAGAGTGTAGGTAAACTATTTAAATTTCTGTTATCTTTATATTCTGTCTTATAAAAGAAAAATATGCTTGGGTGATCAAAAAGATTTATTCCCATAATTCCAGAAGAACTATTTAATTATTATTTGACAGTTTCAGAAAAGCTAATTTTATGATATATTATGTTTGAATATATTGTTTGCCTAATATTTATTTAATTTTATAATACATTTCTTTTTTATTTTTAATTCCAATAATTCTATTCCAAGCTGACTTTGATATTAATTATTGCCACGTTTGGTTTCCACCTCAGCCGGTGAGAATGCCCAGTAACAATTACTGTGCTCCATATCTTTTCTCAATTCCTTTTACCGTCCTACTCAAGAATAAAACCCAAAAGTTAAAATCGAAATTGAGTCCAAAATCACGTGAATCGTTCATGCTCAAAATCTTCAAGACAAGGGCCAAAAACTGATAGAAAAGGGGCTAAAACACTGCAGGCGTCCTTCACCGTATTGAGTCCAAAATCTACTTTCACGTAAACCGTTCATGCTCAAAATCTTTTGGGTTTGCCAAACTCATACCATTAACGTTAAATAATTATAATCTATTTAATCACGACAGAAGCAGCACTGAATGACTGGTAGGCTTACCAAATTCATTACCATTAGCGGTTGGGTTCTCCTTAATGTACTTCATGTTAGAGTTTTGAGTAGTAATTTTACAAATGTGAATTACCAAACTTTTATATGAAGAAATTAATGTAACCCTACGGCTACAGGGCCATGATGTTAGTGGGCTATTTTAATATGTTGCTGTGACATAAACAAAGTGATTGATCTCTCTCTCTACGTGCGTGTATGAGTATGAGTAGTCTGAAGTGTAATTTGAAATGCTCAACAATCTAGTAGTGATGAGAGTACAGTTAAGAGAAAGCTTCAATCCACAAAAAATCCATGACTACCCTTTAATTTTTCTCTCTCCAGGCGTACAGTAGTGCATGTTGGCACACCAGGGGAATCTATATGGACCACACCAGTAATGGTAGCATGTAATATGAAGAGGGTACGAGGAAGATCACAGTGCATACCAACGCAATAAATTACCGACATAATTGACGTACGATTATACAGAAGATATTCTTGTTAGTTCTCACCAGTAAAACCCAAAAGATAAATCGAAACTGAGTCCAAAATCCAATTTCACGTGAACAACGTACATGCTCAAAATCATCTTCAAGCAAATAGCCAAAAATTGATAGAAATGGTCCTTCACCGGAGGTCTCACTTCTTGTATATATGTTTCGTTCAATGTCCCAAAGTTCACAATCACTTCACTCCGGCTATATTGTGATATTTGGATGTCTAGGTCGAATGGACTATAGCCGGGTGGACATTTCGGGCATGGTGCGAATTTTGCAACAGCAGGTTCGCCTATCTGTCCACCCGGCTATAGTCCATTCCACCTAGACATCCAAATATCACAATTCATACAATTCAAGTCACGCACCACAGCCGTCTATAGCCAACTAAGCAGGAACATTATTGGTGAGTTAACGTTGTTATAGCTATCTTCGTCTTTCTTAATTTGTGATAGAAAGCCAATAAATGTTCAAGATGTTTCGGTGAGTAATGAAAACATGTTTTAGGATTGCAAAAATTACATTTGAGTGATCGTGCCCTAACAGTAACAGTATATAGGCACTTACTAGTTTGGAGATATATATATATGTATAGGATGGATTTATATAATCTATTAATGAAGATTAATTTGGTGGCGTATATGCAATGCATCCTGCAGGGAATGATATCACATGTAAAAAAAGTCATCTTCCGAGGCCTGAGGACTTCTCGAATCTATACACTATTGACAGAATGATCTTTCCTATGGTTTTCGGAGGCCTGAGGACTTCTCGAAGGCTCTATACACTATTGACATTGGACAGAATGATCTTTCCTATGGTTTTTATACTACCACAGAAGAACAAGTACGAGCATCCATTCCTGATATGATCGACAACTTCACCCTAGCAGTTCATGTAAGCAACACTCCCATCCCATCTGTCAGGCCATAATTGGAGGGATACGAGTATTTGTCTAGAGACCATATATGTATACATATAATATCTCATCAAATTAATTGGTGATTGAAAGTAACATTTCTGAGTTGTCTATTATGTTTCAGCAACTATACAAGGAAGGGGCAAGGGTCTTCTGGGTACATAACACTGGGCCAATTGGCTGCCTACCATATACAGTTCTCTCTGAATCAAAACCTGAAAATTTGGACCAGAATGGTTGTGTGAAGGCTAAGAATGAGGTGGCTGAGGAGTTTAACAGGCAGCTAAAGGACAGGGTCTCCCAGCTAAGGGTACAACTCTTAGATGCAACATTTATTTATGTAGACATGTACTCAGCTAAATACGCACTAGTAGCCAATGCAACGAATCTAGGTAAAACTTTACTTACTAGCAATATATATATATATATAAGGAGCTCATCTTGAGTTCGAATAAATCTAACACATATATCTACTTATTATTGTCTGGGCCTGGGGATCTGGTGGTAGGTTTTGATGATCCAATGACAGTCTGTTATTCAACCATCAACGGCACCAGTTTGTGTATTGATCCATCAAAAGTCATCAGCGGGGATGGCGTACACTACACTGAAGCTGCCAACATGTTACTTCCGAAACTCGTTGTTAATGGCTCCCTGTCTGACCCTCCGATATCGATTGCAAATGCTTGCCATACTCCCATGAACCCTTAAGTTTTGCTTGGAACTCAGATTTTCGGTGAGAAAAAAAAAATATTAAGGAAAAGTGACTCTTTATTTTTGTTCACGTTTCCTTTATATTTTTCTTTTCCTTTGCTTTTTTCACAAAAAATTTAGGTTCCAAACGAAGTGTTAATCATGATGCAATTAGTCAATAATATGTCACCATCCATTCAGTTGCATACATTATCAGAGTAATCGATAGTGTTCAACTATTGTAATAGGTATTCTTGGTTTCTCTCCCAAGGATACCATATTAAGAATGCTTTCCCAATGCAAGTTTAGTAATTTGAATTTTCAATTGTCTATTTTAGATGCTGTTACGGATCCTAATCATCCGCTGCCTCTTTCTTTAGTTTTATCTCTTCAATTAGTTTGCAATATGGCTACAACTATATTACTTAGTGTTCTATGAGATGGATGAATGGGACGTGATTTACCAACAGTTATTTGCTTCAAAAATCTTCTATACATATCAAATTAAAAGACAGAAAAGATGAGAGAGATCAGCGTCTCACTCATGTGTTGGAGGTTGCGGTTGAAGTTCAATAATAGGCAATTTGGTGTAAGAAAATGGAAATTGAAATTTTGCGATTTCTTTATTAAAATAGAAGATATACAAAGATGAAAGTGAAAAAGGAATTCGATCATCTCCTCAAACACTGATAGTTGCAACATTTTCCTCCCTCATTCCCCCAGGTAAAATAATTGACAATTTGAACCAGAGTTACCTTTTCATTGTCATTTTTTTGACTTGGTATTTTCAAAGTTGCATAGCGGAATCGAATCAATCAACCCAGAGTAACATTTCATTTTTTCTAAAAAAACATATTTGACATCTAAGCAGGGCATACATCAATGGCATCATAATAAGTTGGTGCCATCATCATTATCACATGTGGGGCTCAGTAACTACTCCAAAATTGAACAATGAAATTAACTGTTAATCTCAGCATAAAAGAGATTATTCAGTACTGTACTGAAATAGAGAAAAAATTTAAACTTTATATGTTAAAAGACCCAACTACACACGTTAACATTCTTTTTCTTTCTTTCTTTCTTTTTTTTGGTACAAAGGGAAATGAAAAACAAATAGAACTAATAAGTTCTACAAAACAATGACTCCTGCCATATCGGCTTGGAGCAGCAAAAGCAAATCCGCTGGAGGACTTTCCAAAATCACAAAACTTGACTCTGCTTCCACTCCAGTGTTAGCAAACCAGTCAGCACAATTATTTTCTTATCGCAAAGTGTGATTAAAACAACAGTTGAGTCTCTGACTTAAGAAGCTGCAATCCTCAATAATTGCTTTGTGAAGATGATTTGTTGTGTTAGCTTCTGTTATGAGGTTGATTGCACAGGATGAATCAGAATCAATGATGACATCTCTAAAGTTGTTCTTGATAAGCTTGAGACCTTCAAAGATTGCCCAAATTTCTGCGTCCAAACTTGTTGCTTATCCAAAGCTCCCAATGAACCCTAAGATCCATACTCCTTGATCATTCCTAAAAAGGCCACCATAGCCAGCTTTTTCTGAATTATCTTTGGCACTACCATTCACATTCAGTTTGATTTTACCTACGGGAGGAAAAGACCACTTTATTAGTTTAGTTTTCTGGGAAACAAGACTCCCAATTTTCTTGAAAAGCTTCCTAAATATCTTTTGCAAATTTGATAGCTTCACCATCATAATTATTACTGCATGTTATTAAGTCTATCAATTTCGAAGTTATTAAAATAACTATTTAGAAAAGTAATTGTGAAGCAATGTCTTTGTGGCTACGGGTGCATTTTGTCGCCGTATGACACAAACTAAACTGTGAGAGCGAGAGAGAAATACATATATATACATAAATATTGCAAGAGACATGTATCTATGATGTACAATACTATTATTAATTTATTCCAACTACTCAAGTCATCAATTGAATAATGTAGCCAAATAAATAACAGTGATACATGGTCATGGACCACACCAATAATGGTAGCATACCAACAAAATAAGTTACCGACTAATTAACGTACGGCTACACCGATACAATTATACAGAAGATATTCGTATGAGTCAAAGCGACTATATGGAGCAGCTGTTCCCATAACTTATTTCTTCATGAAAAATCATAAAAATTTTGAACAAAGCTTGATACATGTAAATTTTATTCATAGATTTCATTACAATAAACTTTAATTTCAAATTTTAAAACAATCATGGCTTTTAAATAACGATATAGCGAAAATACATAAAATATGCATGTAGCCATTATAGTAAACCTTAAAGTAATTGACTTCAATATTTTTAGTGATGTGCTAGAAATTGAGTTTTTCACCCTTAATCTTAAGTTACACATTAATGATTGGATTTGTGTTCCTTTATAGGCAGAGAGTCTATTAACCCATCAAAATACTTGTATAATAAGTAGCTTCTCTTTATTGACCAACATAATAAAAGGTTTAAATGGAATAGTATTAGAAACCTTATTATGACAAACCCAATAAATATATCTGATAGTTATTCATATAAATCACACGTGCCACATCATGTGGGCCATAAAATATCTTGCACCATTTTCTCTATTCTCCACCACCACCACTGATTTCACTTTAAAAGTGTAATATTTGTTCCTTAATTAGTTGTTTATTAGCCCTAATATGTTTATTAGAACAGGTTTTTTAGCAATAAATTATTCTAAACTAGTTTTCTCGATATATTGTAGGTTTTTCGGGCTAAAATTGCAAAAATAGGCTAAAAGTTCAGGAGACCATCCGAACGCACAATTCGGACAGTGATCACCCGTTCGAACGAACCATTTGGACGCTATGATTGACGGAGGAGTTTCATAGTTGAGTTTTTGCATCTGAAACCATTCTACAGTTGTGATTTTGCGTCCAAAGAGTGTTTGGACGGTCAAGCTAATCGTTCGAATGGTAAAACAACTATCCAAATGGTTATTTTACCGTCCGAATAGTGCATCTGGACGCACTTCGAACGCGTGTCGGACACACTTCAGATAGATTGCGCAGTTTGTGCCCTAAAACCTAGTCGCAGCCGAAAGAGAAGCATAGAAAATTCTGGAGCGTTTTGTACGGCGAGAATAAGGGAAATCCAAGGGGAATGTTGTATTTTGGTTGTATTTGGTTTGAATTTTATAGTTAAAATTTTGTATTTGGTTTGGAATAAAATCTAGGTAGATTCTTGTTTTACTTCTTGTAATCTTCCTCTTAATTTCTTTGTAATCTAAACTAGATTTTTTTTTCAATAAATTCTAGATTTATAGTTTTAGATGTTAGTTAGTTATTTTGGCAAGATTTCTTCCATGGATTTCTCTGGCTAAATCCATCGTTTGGGTGCAAATGTGAAGATCCTTCAAGGAAAGCATGGAAAGTGAAAGGGGAGTTTCTAAATCTCATTGAATATATTTATTTTGGTTTTCTCTATTATTGGAATTGATTGTTGTAGAAAATTTAGATCTATAATCATAATTAATAACATGTGATTTATTTCTAAGAACCTCTCAAATGTGATTAAATCTAATTCCAAATTAATTAGAAAACCTTAAATTTTCAAAGCTAGATCTATTGAATCAAGGATTCTTTGGAAGATCCTTGATTTGAGTTAACCCAAACTTCTCCTTTCAAATTCCATGCCAAAATTGGTAGATTGAAGCAATTGCACTCAAACCCCCTTTTTATTCAATTTAAATTCTGACTTATTTTCACTCAAATTTTCACTGGCTTAAAATTAAATTAGTTTTAATTATTTTAGTTGTGGAAGAATTCTCAAGATTGTCAAATTGTGTTATTTATATTTTAATTGCTCAAATTAGTATTTTAATTGTCACTTTCAATTAATTGCCTAGGTGATAGTAAAAACCAATCAACAAATCCCTAAAAAAATTTTATTTAATTTTAGTTCTCATAGATTCAATACCATCCATGTGTTGCAACTTTAATTCGAATAATTCTTAAATTGCGCTCGTTTCTATTGCTAGATTGGTACAAATCTCATAGGTGAATATGATAATGAGGATGCCTCCATTTAAACTATATCTGCCCCCGACGTGTTCGTTGAGGGCGGTACCAAGTTTTATTCACCACCACCACCACCTCTTTTGTTATCTCCACCTCCCCAAAACCTCCTCCGATATAATATAGTAATTCAGAATCAATCCTTGATTCCTCAGTATAAGATAGATAGTTGCGCCTTGATGGTGATTGATCAGAACTCTACATCTCACAAACTGCTTGATAGAGTTGTCGACCCTTTCATCCATAGCTAAATCAATAGACTCATTATCTGGACTGTGAGTACTCAATGGACTTCTTGGAGACTCTCCGTGAAAATTTCCTTATAAGGCATGTAGTGTCCATTGAGTTTGTCTGCTAGTTTAATCGAATCCTGCAAGCGTATGGTTTCGCGTTGTAGTTTACTAGCTATTCTCCGATTATCGTTTTTCCTATGGGATTGATTCAAATATAGAAATGGGCAAAAACTCACAATGGACTCTCTTGTGTTGAATTGCAAATTGTATGGAATCGAATTTAAGAGTAACAAAAGCATACCAAAAATCTTTTGATTTTGAGATAGGTTGATTCTATACTACTAATGCAATGAAATTAAAGGCAATTAGCAACTAATTGATCAATTAAGCAAAGCAATTGAAAAACTTAGACAATTAAAGAAGGATTTGACTGCAATTGTTCCAATCTACCAAGTTCCACAAGTATTCCAATAGTGGTTTGTTAACTCAAATCGAGAATCACTCCTCCATGGATCCTTGATTCGGAGGATTTTGACTAT
The DNA here is from genome assembly GCA_033060915.1 of Euryodendron excelsum. Lineage (NCBI taxonomy): Eukaryota > Viridiplantae > Streptophyta > Magnoliopsida > Ericales > Pentaphylacaceae > Euryodendron > Euryodendron excelsum. The sequence goes on along the minus strand of CM065385.1, from coordinate 45,610,637 downwards.
AAAACCTTAAATCCCCTCTTAATTGAGATTAAATTTGAAATTAGTTTATAGAACCTTAGAGACAAACTTTAGATTTGTGCATTCCTTATACCAATTGAAGAATTGTGTATAGGAATTACCAAATTGTGTTATGAATTTAAGTTCTTTTTTAATAATCGAACCACCACACGGTGATCGTTGATGCGAGACGCAATGGCCTCCACCCATTTAGATATGTAATCAATGGCCACGAGAATGTAAAGGAATCCAAACAAACTAGGAAAAGGTCCTATGAAATCAATACCCTAACAATTAAATATCGTAAGAGTAAGAATGGGATTGAGACGCATCATGTGCCTCTGTGAAAGACTCCCTAATCGTTGATTTCTATCACAAGATATGCAAAAAGTGTGAACATTACGGAACATGGTGGGCCAATATAATCCAGATTGTAGAATCTTTGCAACTATCTTTTTTGAACTAAAATGCCCATCACAAGCATAGGAGTGACAGAACTCCACGACAGGTTAAAACTCATTATTAGAGATACACCGACAAATTATTTGACCGGGAAAAATACTTGAACAATTATGAATCATCCCAGAAGAAATACCTCACATTTCTAAAGGATTTTCATTTATTTAAGTAAGACTAGTGTGACGGTATTTTGCCAGTAACAAAAAAGTTGGCTATATCAGCGAACCACGGAATAGTTGCTTGAGAAAGTGCTTGGATTTGGAAAAGATGCTCCTCTAGAACATACTCATTGATAGGAAGAATGTCTTTGGCTTCCCTATCAGTAGGGAGCTGTGACAAATGATCAGCAACTACATTCTCTACCCTTTTTTTTGTCTCTAATCTCAATGTGGAATTCTTGTAACAAAAGAATTCAATGAATAAGCCGTGGCTTTGCAGCAGGCTTAGTGAGTAAGTATTTTAGAGTAGAATGGTCAGTGTATATGATGACTAATGACCCCACCAAGTACGACCGAAATTTATCTAATGTAAACACAACGGCAATGAGTTCCTTTTCAGTTATGGTATAGTTCATTTGGGCTTCATTCAAGGTTTTTTTCGCATAATAGACAATATAGGGTTTTTTGTCCACTTTCTGCCCCAAAATTGCTCCTATAGTATAATCACTAGCATCACACATCAACTAAAAATGTAATGACCAATTGGGTGACCGAATGATAGGTGAGGTTGTCAACTAGTTGTACTCTAAAATGTTTAATTGGAGTCCCTAATTGTAAGCTAGTATTAGCAATTATTTATATAATATTAATTATTTTAATGTAATGTTGGTATTCTTTTATAATTTTGTGTTTTGTAGAGATTTGAAGCTAAAACTGAGCAAAATAAAGACGGCATGCACACAGAGTGTGTGTAGTGTATAATATATAAGTAGCTATATATATATATATTTAATATATTAGTGGTTGTGACATGGAATGTATTGTATATATATGTATATATTATAATAATATATGTAATGTTATATATTATATATTATATATATATATATACTTTATGTATTATTATATGTATTAGGTTTTGTTATATATATATTATATTAGTAATAGTTTATTGTGTTGAGTGGATGGTAGGTGACGAAAATGACAAAAAATAAAAAAAAAAAAAAAAAAAAAGAAGAAAAGAAGGAAAGAAGAAGAAGGAAGGAAGGAACAAAGTAAAAGAAAAGAGAAAGTGGAGCAGGTGAGCCTTCGGCCGATTATCTATAAAAGGCGAGTAGACGAGAGAGATCAGAGAGAGGTGTAGAGAGGAAGTTTTAGAGAAGGGTGTGATTCCACTCTAAAAGTGTAATCTTTGTCCCCTAATTAAGTGTTTGTTAGCCTCTATATGGGTATTAGAGTAGGTTCTTAGCAATAAATTGATCTAAAGTGGTTTTTATGTGTATTGTAGGCTTTTGGTGATAAAATGGTGAAAATGGCCTAAAGAGAAGAGCACCGTCCGGACAGAGCGTTCGGACGGTTTCTACCATTCGGATGCAGCGTTCGGACGGATACTGTTTGGACGGTGGGTTCAGACGGGCGAATCATCGTTCGGATGCTACGACGGAGATCGGAGTTCCAGAGTCGTTTTTTCCCGTTCAAAAGCCATCCAGTGTTCATTTTTCCCGTTCTAACCTACCACAGAGGCGTCTTTTTCCATTCGAAGAAATACAGAGCCGAGTTTCCACGTCTGTAGACCATCCGAACGGTGAAGTAACCGTCCGAACGGTTACTCCACCGTCCGGACGGTGCGCCCGGACGCCATTCAGACGGTCTTAAGACGCTATTCGGATGGTTAGCGTAGTTTTGCCCTACATCACAGCAGTCGAACAAAACAGATCTGTATCTAATTTTTTGTATAGCTGGACGGTAGGAGGAGCTTCAAAGGGGAAATTTTTGATATTTTGTAAGGTTTTAGTTAGATTTACTTTAATGTTTTGTAATGTTATCATTTGTTGCTTTTGGATCATTGTAAATGAATGCTTTATATATATGAAGTGAATATTTCTCTACTTTTTCTAGCCATTCTCTCTCATTTTCTTACCATTTTCTCTCACTTTCTTAGCAACCAAACACTAGTTCTACATAGTTTAATGGTAGATTTGTCTTCATTTATGCTCTTTGATATGGATTTTAGTAGGTAAACATCCCTTGGATGTGGTTGTGAAGATCCACCAAGGATCTTCAAAGGGTTAAAAATGAGATGTATGAACTTTAAAGCCATATCCTTAGCATTCCATGGTTCCATTTGATTTAGCATGAGATTCATTAGAAAAACTTAGGTTCATAACCCCTTGACAATATTTATGTACAAATCAATGTTTAGTATAGGTATTGCACATGTCTAAGGTTTGTTTCTAGGGTGCTAGTCATAGATTTCATCTTTATGCTCAATCAAACATAAACCTACAATTTTATAGTCGACATTTTTCGGATCAAGAATCCAAGGTGCGATTCTTGATTTCAGTTGTAAACTTTTCATTTGAAACCCTTGTTGTGAATTGGTGGATTGAAACAACCATGTCCAAGCTTTTCCCTAATTACATAAAACTAGATTTTATTACCTTCTTAGTTATTAAGTTATTGCATTAGTCATTGAACAACCATCATCTCAAAACCAACATATTTTCGGTCTCTTTTATGTTAGGAAAAGAAAAGAATTTTCATTTGCAATCCATCAAGATAAGTGCCCGTGCTAGTTGAGCTTTGTTGCTATATTTACAGAATTCCCTTCGGAGAGAACGACACCGGATTCTCTGGTTTTACTACATCGCGACCTTTGTATTCTTGCGGAGTGACTCCGGTTGTGAAGCACATCTGGAGGCATACCAGGGTGGAGCAAAAGTTTTAGAGAAGGGGAGAGAAAAAGTTTTAGAAAATAAAGAAAGTTTAGAACAGAAAATTCCCTTAGTTAGTTTGTCTTTATTTTCAGTCTTGTAGTTTGTTGCAATTTATATTACTAGTAATGAAATTATTTTTAAAGCCAAGTCTTTTTGATATTATGAGTAGCTAGTTTTATTCTTGGAACCAATTGTAAAGATCATTCGAGAATCTTAGGATTTCAACGGAGGTCGGATCAATTGGGTCCAAGAGCATTTTATTAAGTTTCATTTAAAGTCTAGTTCAACAATCATCAAAATCTCCTAAAAACAAACTATTTTGCTTTGGTTACCACTTTATATAGCAATTGTCCAATTCTCATCGGTACTCTTCAAGGTGGAATTCAATCAGTTGGCTTAGGTTTTAACTAAAACCATTGCAACACTACGGTGTTTAGAATGACTTAGTCGGTATCTAATTTTTTACTAGGGGTGAATTTTAGCACCTAAGTTTGCATGTTCTGTTAACCATTCGCTGTGGATCGACTCCGATCTTACCAGATTTTTATTACTGCTTCGCCGCACCTGCACTTGGGTGTTAATAGATTGTTATATCAGTGATCGAAGTAAGTTTTTTGACACTGTTGTCGGGGAATGATTTTAATAAAAAGATGCAAATAATAATACCTTTACGGGTTCAAGGATATTTGATTGCTTCCCTACCTTGATAAGGAAGTGGAAAGTGTTTACTAACTTATCAATGGTTTATGCTAACCTGTTACTTTGTTCCATCTTTAACTCGTATATTTGTGAATATTTAGTTTTTATTTTATTTAAGTGGTTAACCATACTTTGGTTATCATTTCTTTACTTTTTGCATTTTTATTTTATTATATATATATATATATATATATTTTATGGTTAACCTCTTTGGTTGGCATACTCGCCTGTTGTTGGACGAAGCCAATCAAGTTGATTACCATATTTTTTATTTTTATTTTTCATCTAACCCATCTAACTCATCTAATTTACTAACTATTTACTAACTCTCTAACTCTTTACTAACGTTTTCCTAACGAACTAACTTTTATTTCGTTTGTTTTTTTTTTGTGTGTAGATATTTTAGTTTATTTTTGTAGTCTTTCATTTTTTTCCCTTTTATTTTCATTTTAGTGTTTTGTCGTGTTGTTGTTTCGAGATGGGTTAGTGTATGTCTTCATGCCCTATAGAGTATATACACTTTTATGTCACATTACATTAGAGATGTGCATGACTGATTGGTGAGAGTTGACCCATTCAGTGATCTTCTTCCCACCTACCATACTCTTTCCTCATCCAGGACTCTTATTCTGAACATTCAGTTCGGTAATCAAGGTCCTATTCCAATAGAAGAAGAGACTATTCCTCCTCTTGAGATTCCCAATCTGATAAATCCAAATAATGAGAATGATGGAGGGAGTATCCATGGTGACAGAACTGTTCCTCACCATAGATCTTGCAGGGATTACCTAAGTCCCACTAGGCAAGCGCCTACTTCTTCTATCGTTCTTGCTGCGCGTCACACTGCAATGACTCTAAAGCCAAAAATGATCCAACTATTGAAGATTTTGAAAATGTATATTCTATGTTCTTCAATAACTCTTATCCAAAGGAATTTGTACTTTTGAAGCTATGCTCGTTTTCTCTTAAAGCTAAGATATGGTTCAACTCATTAAGGCCTAGGTCTATTTATTCATGGCAAAATCTTCAAACAGAATTCTTGAAAAAGTTCTTCCCTGAGCATAAAACTGATGTGATTCATCGTCAAATCTTTTAATTTGCCCTTGTGTCTAGTAAATCGTTCTTCCAAAGTTGGAAGAGATTCAAAGATTTGTTGAATTCTTGTCCGCATCATGGTTTCACCAATTGGCATATCATAAATACTTTCTATTCATCGTTGACTCCATAATTGAAGCAATTCATTGAGTCTATATGCGCAGGGACTTTATATAACAAAGACACATCTAAAGCGTATGACTTATTTGATTACTTAGTGAATTTGGCTAGAGATTGGGCCATAACTGGAACCCAAAATCTTGAGTCTAAGCTTGGGGTAACTTTTTAGTTTAATGAAATTGATAATCTGAATGCTAGAATTGTTGCACTTACCCGAAAGCTAGAAGTCATAGAGACAAGTAAGGTCAATGTTGTGAACACTGATTCTCCTAAGGAAGAGAGTTGTTTAATGTGTGGTATAATAGAACATGACACTGCTACATGTCCAAGTATATTAGGATTTAAAGAGGGGTTGTATGGCCAAGCCAATGCAGTTGGCCAATATTGGGGTACGTATAGTGACTAACGAGTTGGGAAAAACCCATTCTCGAACACATATAACCCCTGGATGGCAAAATCATCCAAACTTTGGGTGGAGAAATGAGGTTCTTTTGAACCCTCAAGCATTCCAAGGAGGGCCTCAAAACCCTTAACCTTTCCAATCCCAAACTATCCAAGCCCAAAAGCCCATGCTTTTCCAACCCCAACCGAATACATATCAACCCCCTCATAGGAGACCATTAGAAGAAAATGTTCATCAATTGACAAATGATATGAGTGGAGTTAATAATAGGGTGAATAGGCAGGATAAGGTGTTAGACCAACACATTAGGATATTGGAGGACATAGCAAAGCAAATGTCTAACTTCACATAAGCTTTGACTTAACAAGTGTTTAAAAGATTTCCATCCCAACTCCAACCAAATCCAACTAAGCAAGTGAGCTTGATTGAAATGAGGACTGATCCTTAATCCAGTCATGAACAAGTTCAATCCATCACAGCCCTGAGGAGCTAAAAAATCATTGATAAAACCATTCCACTGAGAAAGGAAACTGTTAAGGTTAATAATGAGGGGAAGGGAGTTATGAGAGAACAAAAGAAGGAAAAAGATGAAGCAAGAAAGAGAAAGTGAAAGTTGGGCCAGTCCAAAAGCGAACTAGTGCATCTAAAGATGATGGTATTGATGTTCTGAAATATGTCCCATTTCCTCATAGTTTAACCAAGCCAAAACACAAGCTTCTGAATTCTAAAATTTATGAAGTGTTTAAGCAAGTCAAGGTCAACATTCCAATCTTAGATGCCATTAAGCAGATACCTTCCTATGCCAAGTTCCTGAAAGACTTGTGTATTGTGAAAAAGAGGTTGCATATGAAGGAAACAACTTTTATGAATGAGAGTCAGAGTGCAATTTTGCAATGTAAGTCCCCACCGAAGTATAAAGACCCTAGATGTCTTACTATTTTGTGTACTATAGGGGGAAACAAGATAGATCGAGCCCTTCTTGATCTCAGAGTAAGTGTCAATCTACTCCCTTATTTGGTTTATCAACAACTCGGATTAGGTGAGTTACGTCCGACACCTGTAACCTTGCAACTAGCTGACAGATCTATTAAGGTTCCTAGGGGTATTGTAGAGGACGTTCTCATTTAGATAGATAAGTTCTACTATCTAGTAGATTTCATTGTGTTAGATACATAATTGGTTAAAAGCGTTAGCATTCATTCCCAAATTCCTGTTATTTTAGGACGACCATTCCTAGCCACGTGTAATGCCGTAATACATTATAGGAATGGGTTGTTAAAATTATCATTTGGGAACATGACTATCGAGATGAATATCTTTTCAGTTGGAAAACAACCGGGAGAGTATAAGAACATTGGAGAAGTAGACTTCATTGAGTCTATTGTGCAAGAGTACGTTGAGAGTGAATTTTTCGAGGATCCTATTGAAAGAGCACTTGTTTTAACGAAGCCGCATGACCGATTAGATTGTGAACATGTTAAGTCTAGGGACACAATTCCTTGAGGGATATAGAGAGAACAATGTCTGCAAATGGGTCATTGGACTCCATTATTTGAGCTTCTAATTCCTAGTGTCATAAAGCATGTCCCTTCTGAACAAAAAGCACCCACTTCGAAAAGAAAACCGTTACCATCTACGTTGAAGTATACATTCCTTGGTAAAGATGAGTCTTATTCAGTTGTTATATCCTCTAGCTTATTTGAAGGCCAAGAGAAGAGCCTTGTGGAAGTGCTAAAGAATCATAAAAATGCCTTAGGTTGTATCGTTGCGGACTTATATGATATTAGCTCTCTTGTATGCACTCATCACATATATCTTGAGAAAGAGTCCAAACTTGTGTGTTAAATGCAAAGGCGTTTAAATCCCAATATGAAAGAAGTTGTGAGAGGAGAAGTACTGAAACTTCTCAGTGTGGGTATCATATACCCTATCTTTAATTCAAAGAGGGTTAGTTTAACTCAAGTTGTTCCTAAGAAATCTGGAGCCACAGTAATTCAAAATGAAAAAAATGAACTAGTGCCCACTAGGATTCAAATTGGGTGGCTCAAGTGTATTAACTACTATTGATTGAATGCTGTTACTAGAAAAGACCACTTTCCACTCTCATTCTTGGACCAAGTCTTAGAATAAGTGGCAGGGCAGGCCTTTTGTTATTTTCTAGATGGGTATTCTAGGTACAACCAAATTGAAATTGCTCTAGAAGATCAGGATAAAACAACCTTCACATGTTTTTTTGGTACTTATGCTTACAAGAGAATGCCCTTTGGCTTGTGCAATGCATCGGCCACCTTTCAAAGGTGCATGATGAGTATCTTTAATGATATGGTGGAGAGATTCTTGGATGTTTTCACGGACAATTTCTCTATCTATGGAGATACCTATGAAAGTTGTTTGGAACACCTCGAGATGGTGTTAGAAAGATGTGAGGAGGGTAACCTTGTTCTAAACTGGAAAAAATGTTATTTCATGGTAACATAAGGTATAATACTTGGACACATCGTATCTAGGAAGGGGATTGAGGTAGATAAAGCCAAAGTTGAATTGATCCAAAAATTACCTACCCCTAGAACGATAAAAGACATTTGATCTTTCTTGGGCATGCTGATTTCTACCAGCGATTGATAACAGGGTTTAGTGTTATCTATCGTCCAATATGCCATCTATTGTTAAAAGATATTTCATTTGAATGAACGTCTGAATGCCAAGAAACTTTTGACAAGCTTAAAGTGCTATTAACCAACTCACCTATCATTCGGTCACCCAAGTGGTCATTACCTTTTGAATTGATGAGTGATGCTAGTGATTATACTGCAGGAGCAGTTTTGGAGCAGAGCGTGGATAAGAAACCCTATGTTATCTATTATGCAAGCAAAACCTTGAATAAAGCCCAAATGAATTATATTACAACCGAAAAGAAACTCCTTGCTGTTGTGTTTGCATTAGATAAATCTTGGTCGTACTTGGTGGGGTCATTAGTCATCATATACACAGACCATTCTACACTAAAGTACTTGCTTACCAAGCCTAATGCAAAGCCACGACTTATCTGTTAGATTATTTTGTCACAAGAATTTCACATTGAGATTAGAGATAAGAAACGGGTACAGAACGTAGTTGCTGACCATTTATCATGGCTCCTTACAGATGAGAAAGCCAAAGACACTTTTTCTATTAATGAGAATTTCCTGGATGAGCATCTTTTCCAAATGTAAGCACTTTTTCAAGCAATTATTCTATGGTTTGCTGATATAGCCAACTTTTTGGCTACTGGCAAGACACCGTTGTAAGTACCCCATTTTTGCCCGTTCAGCAGTCTCTGGTCCGTCCAAACTTGAGTTTAAGTCAATATGGACATATTCTAGTTTTCTAGTCCTAGTCCAGTCAATCCATAGTTACGCAGGCCCTCCAGGCCCAAATAGAAGCAAAATGACCAAAATGCCCTTGGAGGCATTGTTTGGTCCATTTCCAGTAGACGTGTCTTTCCGAAGACTATAAGTCCCCTTTCTCAAATCCAATTCTAATCCAATTTCAAGTCCAATTCCAATTCTAAACCCTCCCTCTAGAAAGTTGACTCCTCGAGGCGGTAAGTCTATCATGTTCGGCACATTTTTTGAAGAAAGTTTCTTTGGAACAGTAAGTCTTTTTAAACCCGTCGACCAGAACGAGACTCCAAGTCCCTGAGATGGTAGAACGATCCATCTTTGGCTCCTGCTAGCCTACCAATGCAGAAATTTTTATTTCTGCACGCCTTCTGAGAAAGTTGATTCCTTAAGCGCAAAGTCCATCTAGCAACTTCCCGAGATCAGGCAGTCTCGGGAATGATTGTGAACCGTCAGAGTAGTAGAAATACTCGCAAACATCGCAACCGTCAAAGTAGCAGAAATACTCATAAACAGGTCGATATAGGGAATTGCCAACAAACCCTTGTATCATGGGACTGCCGTCAGAGTGGCGGAAACACTCAAAACCCAAGTCAACACCAGTGCCTGCTAGCCCACTCCGGTAAAAAATGACCAAATTGCCCTTAAGGCCACTTTCTGATACGTTTCTTGAGAAAGTACCTAAGTCCTCAGAGCGGTAAGTCCACCATTCCAAGATCGTCCTAGAGACGATCCGGCATGGTTAGGTGCCTTCCAGTCAGTTTCGGGCTAATTCTGAAACTTTTCGGTCAAAATGACCATTTTGCCCCTAGGCATCTGATTGCACCCGGGAACCACACCAGCTCTGGGTATCAAACCGGTAACCTCCCGGGAATGCTTTTTATAGTGTTCTCAACCTTTCATTGTCTTTCTAGATCATTCTGAGTCAATTCTGGCAAACCCGATGCAAAATGACCATTTTGCCCCTAGTGGGCCGGTCGCCTTTTCTAACCACACTAGCTCTGGGTATCAAACCGGTAACCTATGGGAGCATTCTAAATAATATTTCCAAACCTTGAGTCCTCTTTCGGGACATTCTGAGTCCGTCCCGGCAACTTTCTAGCCCGGTTAACCATTTTGCTCCTAATGGCCCGGTCAACTCTTCTAACAATTCTTCTCATAATTTTTCAAGTCCTTTATCCCTGAGATACTATTCTAAGGGTTACTATCCCTTTTTGGCTCTCTGGGTCATTCCCGGCCCCTTCAATTCATCCCCGGACCTTCCGGAGTCACTCCTAGTAAAGCCATGTTAAAAATTACACGGTAGTCACTAGTACAGGCGCCCAAATCTTCTGAAGATACGTTGCTTGCCAACTTAAAAACTTTCCTAAGTGGCTACAAGTGGCGCTAAGCCAAAAAATGGCCTGGCGCCACTAGGAGTGGTGCCATTGCAACAGGTGCCAGGTTGCTCTTCCCTCTATAAATTCAGAGCCTCCTCCAACGTGAAAAGGGTCCAAAAACTCAATCTGAAAACCTTATTCTTTGATATATAGAGCTCGTAAACCCTAGTCTTCTTTAGGTTCTCCAAACCTTAGCCTTCGTACATAAACCCTACCCTCTATACACTAAACCCTAACTCTCTTATACTCATATACATTTATACACTAGCCTTAAAAGCCTCCATTAAAGACTTGGATTGCTACGACTTTTGAAGCTCCCGAAGATTGAAGACAAGCCCTTAAAGATTGAAGCGAAAACCGAAGCAACGCAAGAAGAAAGAAAGCAAGCAAAACAACGCGAATAAACAAGACACAAGGTAGGCTTCTTATTTACGTTTATGCATCATCCCCCTTTCTCTTCTCTCTGCAAACCCACTTGAGTTTTCTTCTATTTTAATCCCCCATCTTCTTCCCCCCCCCCCCTTCTTGCATGCTTGAAATAAGGGACTTCCCGGTCCATGTGTAAGATTAGGCTATTGGAGGTCACCATGTCGGGGGCTTTCTTTTAGTCTAATCAGAGACCACGTGGGTTCGGCCCACTTGATTATGTGATAAAGCCTTTAACCTTGTATGTTCACGATCCCAACTTGCATTGTGCATATCATGATCTTGCATTCCTCCAAAAATTATTTTTTCTAAACTTTTTTTCAAAGCTTGGATTTAAATTGTTTTCAAACTTGCATCAAAATCTTCTTTTTTAAAACTTGTTTTCAAAATCACAATCCTAAGGTGATTCTAGTCTTTCTATGGCTAGGGTTGCTTTAGGAAAGTGTTATATTTAAAGTGACCAATATGGTCTATATTTTCAAATCATTGTTGTTTCCAAAACCACTATCTTAAAGTGGTTCTAACATTCTTATGGTTAGAACCGCTTTAGGACAATGAGATTTTTTATGAACTCTCCAAAAACTCTCTTTTAAAAAGTCTCTTTTTCTAAAAATCTCTTTTCCAATATATTTTTCTAAAAACTCTTTCCAATCTCCTTTTCAAAAACTTACTTTCCTAAAAACTATTTCCAAAAGCCTCTTTTCTTGAAATCTCCTTCCTAACAACTTTCTCCAAAAGTCTTTTCCAAAAACTCCTTTTTCAAAATTTACTTTCCAAAAACTCATTTTAAAGATCTCCTTCCAAAAATCTCCGTTTCCAAAAACTCACTTTCCAAACTCTCTTTTCTTGGTGTCCAAGTTAACCCTAGAGCCAACGATTAGGAAACTCTAATTTTCTTGCTTAAACTATGGTTTTCAATATTGCCTTAAAACTTAGGTTTCCAAATCCTATTTCCTACGTCAAATCATAGACTTCCAAATTTAGAGTTTTCAAAACTTTATCTTTCCATTTCCATGCCAAATCAAATCCTCTATTTTTGGAAACAAAATCAAAACACTTCTTTTTGGAAACAAAATCAAAACACTTCTTTTTGGAAATAATATTCAATCTTTTATTTTAGGAAATAGGAATCTCAATCCTTTCTAGTCTAAACCTTTCCTAATCCACTCCTTCCTAATCCCATACTTTCCTAAACCTTAAGTTTCCAAAGCATAAACATTTAAATCTTTCCTTGAACTTTAAACTTTTCAAATCTTTTCTAATCCCAACCTTTCCTACTTTCATGTCTTTCTAAACTTTGACTTTCCAAATCTAAAATTTTCAAATCCTTTTTAAACTAAATTTTTCCTAATTCAAACTCTTTCCAAAAATCGACACTTTCGTAAATCTTAAACTTTCCTAAATTTCAAACCTTTCTAAATTTAAAACTTTCCAATTTAAAAACCTTTCCTATTTCAAAACTTTCCTAAATCGAAACTTTCCTAAAATGAAACTTTTCTAAATCGAAACTTTCCTAAAACGGAACTTTCCTAAAATGACGTTTTCCTATTTTGAAACTTTCTTAATTTCAACATTTTCCTAATTCCAACTTCCTTGATCTTCCAAGTCCAAGATTCAAGTCAAATATTTTCTAAATCCCTACCAAGTTAAGTCAAATATTTCTTAGTCTCAAGTCTTTCCTAAGTCTCATCTTTCTTAAGTCTAGGTTTCCTAAACCTCAATCTTTCCAAATCGAAATCCAATCTTTTCAATTCCAAAATTTTAATTTCCAATCTCCTATTCTAAGTTCAAATCAAACTCCTTTTTCCAATCAAACTCTTTTTCGAATCCAACCTTCTATTTTCTATAGGATTCTTGTCCGAACTACGACTGACCTAATTCCTCAAAAAGGATACGTAGGCAACCCTTATGGGTGCGGTCACAACCTTTTTCAAATTTCTAATTCCACAACCTTTTTCAAACTTCTAATTCCATAACCTTTTTCCAATTTTTAATTCCATAATTCTCTTTAAATCCCTTTTCTCAAATCTATTTTCAAAATCAAATCAAATCAATATTTTTAAATCTCTTTTTCAATTTCAAATTTATCCTTTCAAGTCTCTTTTCTAAAATCAAATCAAATTCTTTTTCAAATCTATTCTCAAATCAAATCTTTTTCTTACATTTAGATGTCATGCATCATGTCTTTTTCCTTTTAAAAAAATTTCTTTTCTAAAGTGGATAGTTTTGGACATCTGTTAGTTGAAGACTCTCATAGGTGAATCTAGGGTGAATAGACATGTAGGTACCGCAAGGGCGGGGTAGGGTAATGGTTTAGTGCGTCTTCCCTACACGTAACCAACCTCTGAACTTAGATCACTGTTTTCGAAAGACCAAAACGGAGTTATTTTAAAAAAAAAAAAAAAAAAAGGGCTAACATATTTTCTAAAAGTTGCCAAAAAATCTATTTTCTTAAAAACCCTCTCTTGAGGATGTTTTCCAAAATTGTTTTTCAAGAGCCATAAGTGTAGTCTTCGGATTGTGCTTAGCTTTTAGATGACCTAACTCACCTTAATCAAGTTAGGTGGTGACTCCAAATTGTTTTTCAAAAGCCCTTTGTTCAAATTAATTTTTAATTCAAACCTAGTCGCACACATTTTTCTAGGAGGATGAGTTCTAATGAGAGAGTACATTATTTTTTCCGCTTGTGTGTGTACTTCTCGAGTGCGAAAAATCTAGGCACGACAACCGTCACACTAGTCTTACTTAGATAAATGAAAATTCTTTAGAAATGTGAGGTATTTTTTCTAAGATGATCCATACTTGTTCAAGTATTGTCCCGATTAGATAATTCGTCTAGTGTATCCCCAACAATGAGTTTCAATCTGTCATGGAGTTTTGTCACTCCTATGCTTGTGGTGGGCACCTTAGTTCACAAAAGACAGTTGCAAATATTCTACAATCTAGATTATATTGGCCTACCATGTTCCATGATGTTCACACTTTTTGCATATCTTGTGAGAGATGTCACATATTAGGAAGTCTTTGAAGGAGGCACATGATGCCCCTCAATCCTATTCTTACTGTTGAGATATTTGATTATTATGGTATTGATTTCATGGGACGTTTCCCTAATCGTTTGGATTCCTTTACATTCTTGTGACCATTGATTACGTGTCTAAATGGGTGGAGGTCACTACCTCTCACACCAATGATTGTTGTGTGGTGGTCCAATTCTTAAAAGTGCATATATTTTCTTACTTTGGTATGCTTCGAGCTATCATTAGTGATGGTGGTTCTCATTTCTGCAATAGACCCATTGGAATGTTAATGCAAAACTATGGGGTTGTTCACAAAGCTAGTACATCTTATCATCCCCAAACTGGTGGCCAAGTTAAGTTAGCTAACTGGGATATCAAGCATATTCTTGATAAAAATGTCAATCTTAACTGCAAAGACTGGTCTTTAAGGTTAGTGGACACACTTTGGGCTTATAGAACTACATACAAAATTGTGTTAGGTGCTTCTCCTTATAGGTTTGTGTATGGAAAATCATGACACCTTCCGGTAGAGATTGAGCACAAGGCCTATTGGGCCATTCGTTAATTTAATGAGAACATCGATGCGGCTGGCCAAGCTAGGAAGCTACAACTCAATTAACTTGAGAAACTCCGAAATGACGCCTATGAGAATGCAAAGATTTCAAAGGCAAAAATAAAAACATTCATTGACCAACACATTCTTAAGAAGTCTTTTCACATTAGTGAAAAAGTCTTGCTTTACAATTCTTGATTACACTTGTTTTCGGACAAGTTGATGAGTAAGTGGTTTGGACCTTGTTTGGTAAGGGATGTGTCACCGCACTGGGTGGTAGAAATTGAGAATTCCAGCAATGAAAATGTTTTTAGAATCAATGAGCATCGTCTGAAGCCCAACCTGGAGAATTGTGCAAGTTTGATTGAAAGTGTGGATCTCATGGATCTACCATTGCTTGAGTAGAAGCAACACCTGGTCAGTTTGTGTAATTTGGTTAGTTTATTTATTTGGTGGCTAGTTTGTCTGTAGTTAGAGGGAGGGACTTTTTCCCCCCATTGTTTGTCTCTACCACCCTTTCCTTTCCATTCTCGCCTTGTGGTTGTGGCGATCTTCTAGTTGGGAGGGAGCCACTTTCGTTTTTCGTTATTTGTTGTTAGTCTTTGAGACTCGCAGACGTTAAAGAATTGAATAGGTATGGCGTGAGAACAAACATTACAAAGGGAGTAACCGATTAATGACAAGGAATCAGATGGTTTATATTATTAAGGGTAAAGTAAATGCCGAGGCATTGAGACACTTGAGTTTTATCAAAATTGTAAACTACCTTGATTTGGCTGCCAATAGTCTAGCTCGACTTTATGACTAGTTGTTCTTAGGATGTGTTGTGTAGTGTGTCTGTGTTTTCTTTTCATTTTATAATTACTTGTTTAATTTCTCTATAAATATTTTTTTACATATTGTTTTTGTTTATTTTTACAAGTTTCAAAGTATTTTTTTTTTCAAAAAAAAAAAAAAATGCAAGTATAGATTTTGGGGATATGTTTGAAACATGTTTTCATTCACTTTGCATAATTTCTATTTCATCCTTTCCTTTTAATACAATTGCAAAATTTTTTCTTAACGCATAGATAGAGGCTATTTACAGCACTAATATCATCACATCATGATTGCATTATAAAACATACAATTGGAGTCCCTAATTATAAGTTATTGTTAGTAATTATTTATATATTATTTATTATTTTAATATAATTTTGGTTTTCTTTTATGTTTTTGTATCTTGTGCAGATTTGAAACTAAAATCGAGCAAAATAAAGTCGATGTGCACATAAACATCTATCTGGATGATAATTGGATAACTTATTTCGATCCCGGATATGACAATCTATTAACACCCAAGTGCAGGTGCGGCAAAGTAGTAATAAAAATTCAGTAAGACTGAAGTCGATCCATAGAGAATGGTTAACAGAACATGCAAACTTATGTGCTAAAATCCACCCCTAGTAAAATATTAGATAACAACTAAGTCATGCTAGACACTGTAGTGTTGCAATGGCTTTAGTTGAAACTTAAGCCAACCGGTTTGAATTCCATCTTGAGGAGTACCAATGAGAATTGGACAATTACTGCAGAAAATAGTAACCAAATAAAAATAGTTTATTTTTAGAAGATTTTGATGATTGTTGAACTAGACTTGAAATTAAATTTAATAAAATGGTCTTGGACCCAATTGATTCAATCACCTGATTCACCCGAAATTCCAACAGAGATTTTGTAACTCAAATCATTTAATTAAATCTTGAATAATAAAATTAAAGCTATAGATTCATGCCATAGATTTGTGCAATAATTATATCAAATTAAAATTTGTTTGTAGAAATTACCAAACATAGTAAAGAATTTACATTTTCTGAAAGATCTAGAATTTAATTAAAGCCAATTCAATAATAAACAAATCTAAAATAATAAAATTAAAGCCATAGTTTCGTACCATCAATTTGTGCATAGAATTACCAAACATAGTAAAAAATTTACATTTTTTTTGAAATATCTTGAATTTAATTACCAAGAATTTAAATATTCAAAAGATATACAATAAAAACACAATTACCTCCTTTGAAATCCCAAGATCCTCGGACGGTCTTCACAATTGGTTTCAAGAATAAAACTAGTTACTCATAATATTGAAGAGACTTGGCCTAAAAAATAATTTCATTATTAATAATATAAATTACAACAAACTACAAGACTGAAAATAAAGACAAATTAACTAAGGGAATTTTCTGTGCTAAACTCTCTCTCTCTTCTCTAAAACTTTTGCTCCACCCTTCTCTAAAACTCTCTCTCTAGACCTCTCTCTGATCTCTCTCGTCTGCAATCCTTTTATAGAGGATTGGCTGAAAGCTCACCTGCTCCACTTCCTATTTTCTTCTGATTTTTTCCTTCCCTCATTCTCCTTCTTTCCTTCTTTTCTTCTTCTCCTTTTTTTCTTCCTTTTCGTCGTTTTCGCCACCTGCCATCTACTCAACACAATAAACTATTACTAATATATATATATAATATATATAACAAAACCTAATATATATAATATATAATAATAATATTACATATATTATTATAATAGATATATTATTACATATATTTTTATAATAGATATAAAAATATTACATATATTATTATTATATATTACATATATGTATTGTATACATATATACAATACATTCGGTGTAAGAACCACTAATATATTAAAAAAATATATTTCTACTTATATATTATACACTACACACACTCTGTGTGCATGCCATCTTTATTTTGCTCGGTTGATCTTCAAGTCTCCACAAAACACAAAAACAAAATAGAATACAAAAATTACATTAAAATAATTAATAGTATATAAATAATTGCTAGTAATAGCTTACAATTAGGGACTTCAAGAGAGAGTTATCATTGTTCTCTTGTAATTAGAGAGAAGTTGTAACATCCTTTTACATAGTGAATTCCTTCTAGTCTTGCCTGTGTCCTGCACGCTCTGTCCTCACTCTCCGACACTCTATAACTCATGGAGGCGGGGAATTGATAGGTAGATCAGAGTTTTCTCACTTTTGCCCCATCTAGGATGGAAGCAAAGTGTCGAGCCTCGTACCTGCACTCTGGAGCAGCAGGTGACCAAGCCCCGTCCACGACCACAGCCGCTGGGGCGCTCTCAAAGGCATCCACGATGGCCACAGGGCTCCTCGCCCTCCTCAGCCTCACCTCCTGAGTGGCACCCCAAATGTTGTCCCCAGAATAGCCCGCAGAGGCGCTCGAAGCCTCATCTGGCCTAACCCTATCCAGATCCGCCGAAGCGGTGCGCTCCGAGCCTGATGACAGGGTAATCGGGTTCATGGTCCTAGGGTCCTCTATTTCGTGCAAGGTTACAGAGGCAAACTTGGAGGCCTCTAAGACAACCCAATACACAGATTCGACAAATGAAGGGTTTCCTATGAACCCTAGGGAATGAGAAGTCTTGATTCTCCACTCGTAGTACTAAATGGCCTTTTGAAGAAGCCAAAACATGTACTGAGTACGATTTGAATACCTTGATGAAGAGGGAAATGGCGGACGAATTTCGACTTTGCTTCGAGCGACCAACGACGGTGAAAGATGAAGATCTTGAGTTCACTTAGAGCGGCCAACGATAGCAAAAGAGGAGGGGAAAGGAAACAAAAGGAACTGCTCGCCAGATAATTTGAGGAATGCACGCAAAATGAACCCTTAAGTGAACCCCCGGGGTTTTATAAGCTCTCTCTTTTTGAAATCAATGGTGCGGATCGGCCTGAGGGTCTCAGATCGGATGGTTAGTTTTTTGTAGTTTCCAATCAGTATACGAAGCCAGCCCCGCAGAGCCACGTGGCGAGGAGGCCAATGGTCACGTCGATTCACCTGACACAGTAATCATGACGATTCTGCTGCGCTATAAATGCACCTGTTCGACAGCGTCCGGCGACTCTTCGAAACCCTTGTAGGCTGATCTTTGAAATTCCCATAGGCTGACCTGGGCTGCCAAGAGAATTGGGGGCATCTGATGACACAAACAATACAAGTACAGTTGGTCGGCCCCCTTTGTGGACAGACCAGACTAGCTCGGCTCACATCTCCAGATCAGGCCCCCCTCCCCCTCCTGGGTCAGGTCTGCTAGCGGGAAGAACGGCAGAGCTCCAGCGATACACTAGACGCCGTCATAAAAATGCTCTGAGATTCTCGCTTGGTGATTAGCCCCCACGATCCCATGATTTGAACTGTTCCCCTACGAGCGGGGGCATGGTCTATGGAACCTAAAATCAAGGCACGATATATCCCCACGAAGTGGGAGGCATGACTGGGGGCATGATTAGCTGACCCATGAAGGTACCCACGATCCAAGCTAACACTCCTATAAGAAGGACAGTCATCACCTCCAGGAAGGTACGATTTTACACCACCCTAAACACTGTAATTCTATCCATTTCTTCCTGGCCTAACTTTGGCATCGGAGTGTCTTTGTCAGGCACCACACCGGTATTCCAAGCAAGGGGGTTCATCACTCCGACAAGTTCCACCAGAGGTTGGGAAAGACGTACCAGTTTATTGCATCATCAACAAGTAACCAATATCTATGGAATAATTTAACATATGCTATTTGATGATGCAATAAACTATTAAGTCGAAATTCGTCCGCCATTTCCCTCTTCATCAAGGTATTCAAATCATACTCGGTACATGTTTTGGCTTCTTCAAAAGGCCATTTGGTAGTACGAGTGGAGAATCAGGACTTCTCATCCCCTAGGGTTCGTAGGAAACCCTTCATTTGTCGAATCTGTGTATTGGGGTGTCTTAGAGGCCTCCAAGTTTGCCTCTGTAACCTTGCACGAAATAGAGGACCCTAGGACCATGAACCCGATTACCCTGTCATCAGGCTCGGAGCACACCGCCTCGGCGGATCTGGATAGGGTTAGGCCAGATGAGGCTTCGAGCGCCTTTGCGGGCTATTCTGGGGACAATATTAGGGGTGCCACTCAAAAGGTGAGGCTGAGGAGGGCGAGGAGCCCTGTGGCCATCGTGGATGCTTTTGAGAGCGCCCCAGCGGCTGTGGTGGTGGACGGGGCTGGGTGACCTGCTGCTCCAGAGTGCAGGTACGAGGCTCGACATTTTGCTTCCATCCTAGATGGGGCAAAAGTGAGGAAACTCTGGTCTGCCTATCAATTCCCCGCCTCCATGAGTTATAGAGTGCCGGAAAGTGAGGACAGAGCGTGCTTCCCCCTCCCTGGTGAGATAGCAGTGTACGAGAGTGCTCTGTCTGGGGGACTAAGATTTCCCATTGCTCCTCCTATCAGAGGAGTCCTGAGCCGGGCCAGGCTAGCCCTAGGTCAGCTCATGCCTAACTCGTGGCGTATTCTTGTAGGCTGTGCTGCTCTGTGGCAAGCTGCTACAGACAAGGATGAGATCTTGACCCCGGAAGATTTCTTTTCCTGCTATAAAATAACGGAGAGTGAGAGCTCGGGCTGGTATTACTTCTCATCTCGGGAGGGTCAGCAGGCTCTGATAACCAACCTCTCGGTCTCCCACAAATGCTGGAAGGAGAAATTTTTCTCGTGTATGGTGAGGGTATGGAGATCGCACACTAGGAAGATGTGACTGACCAGACCCCTCGTATTTCGAGGCAATGGGACAGACCAGGTAGGAAGGGTAAGCGGCTTTTATGCTTTTATGCTTGATCCCATCTTAAGATAGTGGTCTGACCATTGCCCATTTTTCTTTTGCTTAGCACGACTCCCTGTGCTAGAGGATGGTTCGAGGGAATGCCGTCTGTTGAGGGTGAGGGAGCACCCAGTCAAGAACTGGGCGCCCCTTGTAGCTGGTGAGAGCTTGGCAGCCTATCTTTTAGGTCCAGACCCTTCCATCGAAGCCCTTCGCGCTGAGAGGAGTGAGTCTGGTGAGTCTGTTTTGGCTGCTTTCTGACGCAAGCGCACTGACTCTTGTTTTATCTGTTTTCCAGGACAAAATTCGAATATAGGCTTTGACAGGAGAAGTATGGGGTCTTCCGCGAAGAAGAAGTTCAAAGAGATGGAGAAGGCAGGGGCAGCTGCAGAGAGGCTTAGCAAGCGCCACCGGACCAGCTCTGGAGGAAAGGCGGTTGAGCCATCTTCCGACAAAGGTCTCCTGGTGGTCAGTACTCCTGTGGCAGCTCAGGTCCCAGCTGCTGCCAAGGTATCTGGTCAGCCATCTAGAGTTGGCTCTAGTATGCCTCCGCCTGCCGCCCAAGCATCCACTGACCCCCCAACCCAAACTCAACAAGGCGAGCCCCTCATCGTGGAGGATGTCCAGGCTGCCTGGGAGAGGATGAAGCAGTTCATCAGCATGGAGGACGTGGGACCCCTCGTTGACTGGAGCAACGCTCAACTGACAAGGAGCATGAACCATGATGCTGTCAAGGTGAGGACTCTAGTCATCCTTTGCCTCTTATCTAGTTACTCGTTTATTGAGGCTGACCCTGCCATCTTTTTGCAGTTCCATGTGAAAGCGCTCTGCCTCTCCACCCGCTTGAAGGCGAAGACAACTGAGTGCTCCAAAAAGGGCCAAGTTATTGAGACCCTGACCGGTTCTGTCAGTGGTCTGGAAAAGAAGGTCAAGGATGCCGAGGAGGCCCAGGTAGTCGCAGAGGCAGAGAAGACTGCCGTGCTGGACGAAGTACCCAAGCTCAGGAAAAAGGTGGAAGCTCTGGAATTTGATGCCCAGGCTTTTGGGGCGATCAAAGAATCCCTCACTTCGAGGGTAGCTGAGCTGGAGGGGCAACTGAAAAGTGCTCGGGGCAATGCTATGGAGGAGTTCAAAGCCGGGGCGGCCTTTCAAGACGAACTCAGCGAGGCCTACATGGAAGGTTTCGTTGATGCCAAGGTTGCAGCCAAGAAGCTCTTCCCGGACCTCAACCTTTCTGCTCTGAAGCCTTCTGACGACACCACCTCCAACGTGCCTGGCGTAGAAGACCAAACCACTGCGACAGAGGAGGGAGATGAGGCCCAATCTTGATTCCTTTGTAATGACATCTAGTAGCATACTTTTTTTTTTTTTTTGTAATCCACCTTTGATCAATGAAAAGTCATTTTCATCAATTATGTTTCCATGCTTAAATGCCTGTGATTGATGGTTTGTATTAACTTTGTCTAACTCCAAAGGGGTTGGTCACACTGGTCAGTTTGAGCACCCTAACCACTTAGGTTTGACGACCATGGTGCCGTTCAACTGGTCTGATCAGTCTAGGGGACTTTCCAATTGGGCTTTGTAGCATCGTGGTTGTTTTGTAATGTCTAGGAACTGACCAGCTGAGCTTAGCAGCCTCGCGGCCTTTTGGCCAATCTGGACTGCCTTAGGACTGACTAGTTGGACTTGCCTTGCTGGCTTTTTCAGCTTTTTCTGGTCAGCCATAGGACTGACCGGTTAGGCTTAATAGCCTTACTGGGCTTTAGGCTATTCTGGTCAGCTATGGGACTAACCAGTTGGGCTTATCAGCCTTGTGGCCTTTTGGCTTTCTGGTCAGCCATGGGACTGACCAGTTGGGCTTCATAGCCTTGTTGGCCTTTCGGCTATTCTGGTCAGCTATTAGACTGACCAGTTGGGCTTATTAGCTGTGTGGGCCTTTCGGCTATTGTGGGCAGCCAAGGGACTGACTAGTTGGGCTTATCAGCCTTGTGGCCTTTTGGCTTTTCTGGTCAGCCATGGGACTGACCAGTTGGGCATATCAGCCTTGTGGCCTTTCAGCTTTTCTGGTCAGCCATGAGACTGACTAGTTGGGCTTATCAATCTTGTGGCCTTTCGGCTTTTCTGGTTAGCCATGAGACTGACTAGTTGGGCTTATCAGCCTTGTGGCCTTTCAGCTTTTTTGGTCAGCCATGGGACTGACCAGTTGGGTATATCAGCCTTGTGGCCTTTCGGCTTTTCTGGTTAGCCGTGGGACTGACCAGTTGGGCTTATCAGCCTTGTGGCCTTTCAGCTTTTCTGGTCAGCCATGGGACTGACCAGTTGGGCATATCAGCCTTGTGGCCTTTCGGCTTTTCTGGTCAGCCATGAGACTGACTAGCTGGGCTTATCAACCTTGTGGCCTTTCGGCTTTTCTGGTTAGCCATGAGACTGACTAGTTGGGCTTATCAGCCTTGTGGCCTTTCAGCTTTTCTGGTCAGCCATGGGACTGACCAGTTGGGCATATCAGCCTTGTGGCCTTTCGGCTTTTCTGGTCAGCTGTGGGACTGACCAGTTGGGCTTATCAGCCTTGTGGCCTTTTGGCTTTTCTGGTCAGCCATGGGACTGACCAGTTGGGCATATCAGCCTTGTGGCCTTTCGGTTTTTCTGGTCAGCCATAGGACTGACCAGTTAGGCTTTAAGAGTCCTGGGAGACAGTCGTTTCGGGCAAAAAACATTTCATTAAAGAGTGCTGATTACATCAAACATAGTATTTTCTCAGGTGTTCGACCTGCCAAGGGTTAGGAAGCTCTTTGCCGTCAACTCCGCTTAGCCAGTAGGTTCCTTTCCTCGAAAACCCTTTGACTGTGTATGGCCCTTCCCAATTTGGCCCGAGTTTGCCATCGCCGGGCCTTCTAGTAGACTGATTGACCCTTTTGAGAACCAAATCTCCTGTTTTGAACGCCCTAGGTTTTACTCTGGCATCATGATGCTTGCGCATCCTTTGTTGATAAGCAGCTACCTCCACTGCTGCCTACATCCTTTTTTCTTCAAGTAGGTCTAGGCTTACCTCTAGGGCCTCACTATTAGCCTTTGCTTCGAAATGTTCGACCCTGGGGTTGTGTAGGCCTATCTCCACCGGGATGACCGCTTCAGATCCAAAAGTCAGGGAGAAAGGGGTTTATCCTGTTGCAACACTTTCTATTGTTCTGTAGTCCCATAGGATATTGGGAAGCTCTTCCGCCCATAAACCCTTTGCCTGCTCCAGCTTTGCCTTGATGCTTTTGAATAGGGTTCGGTTGGTGACTTCAACCTGGCCATTGGCTTGAGGATGCTCCGGGGAAGAGTAGCGGTGGCTTATCTGGAGGTCTGAACACATCTGACTGAACTGACCACCTTTAAATTGTTTCCCGTTGTCTGTGACGACCACCTTTAGGGTGCCGAACCTGCATATGATGTTTTTCCATAGGAAATTCTTTATTTTCTGCTCAGTGATGGTGGAGACCGTTTCGGCTTCTGCCCATTTTGTGAAGTAATCAACCGCTATCACCGTAAACTTAGTTTGGCCTTTCCCCAAAGGCAGAGCCCCCACTATGTCTATCCCCCACTGGGCGAAGGGCCACGGGCTCTGGATTGGCTTTAATTCCTGGGCTGGTTGTCTTGGGATGTTAGAGAATCTCTGGCATTTATCACATCTTCTTACAAACTCTTGGGCGTCATTTTCCATTGTGGGCCAGTAGTAGGCTGCTCTTAGAATCTTCTTAGCCAAAGCTCGCCCTCCTGAGTGGTTGCCGCAGACCCCTTCGTGTACCTCTCTCATGATGTAATCCACCTCTGCTTTTCCTGCACACCTTAGCTAGGGCACGGTGTGTCCCCTTTTATATAGAATGTTATTTATTAGGGCATATCTGCTGGCCCTATACTGAATCCTTCTTGCTTCAACTTTATCTACTGACAGGGACCCTTTTTCCAAGTAATTTCTGATTGGTGTTGCCCATTCCACTTCTTATTCTGCCTGTAATATTTCTGGTTTCCGAATACTTGGCCAATCCAGCACTTCCATAGGTACTTCAGGGTCGTCCTCCTGGGATGATGCAATCTTGGCCAACCGATCTGCCTCCTCATTCTGCGATCTTGGTACTCTTTCTAGAAGTAATTTGGAAAATTTTCTTGCTAGACCTTTAGTCATCTCATAATACTCTTGCATTTTTTCTCCTCTGGCCTCATATTCTCCCTTGACCTGTTCTACCACTAGTTGAGAGTTGCTCCGTACTAGGACGTGTTCTACCCCCATTCGCCAAGCCATTTGGAGACCAGCAATCAAGGCTTCATATTCAGCCTCATTGTTGGAGGCAGGGAATTTGAACTTGACAGCATACTCGAGTTTGTGCCCTTCAGGAGTGACGAGGACGATCCCAGTGCCACTTGCTCTGTCCGTCGAGGAACCATCTACGTTGAGCACCCACTGAGGCGGCAGGGTGTCGTTACTGGGGCAAGTTGTGGGCTGGGTGAACGCAGCAATGAAGTCTGCTATAGCCTGCCCCTTAATTGCCAGTCTTGGTCTATATTGGATGTCGAATTGGCTGAGTTCTATGGACCATTTAACAAGTCTTCCCGAGGTCTCCGGCTTGTGGAGGATCTTCTTCAATGGCTGATCTGTTAGGACAACTATGGTGTGAGCCTGGAAGTACGGCCTCAATCTCCTTGCTGAGGTCACGAGGGCAAGGGCTAGCAGCTCCATTTTGGGGTATCGCTCCTCTGCACCCCTCAGGGCTCTACTGGTATAATAGACGGGCTTTTGGACTCCTTCCTCTTGCCTAACCAGTGGTACCAAACTCAGATACCCTTTGAGTTGCTGAAAAGCCTGTTCACATTGAGGAGTCCACTCAAAAGCTTTACGTAGAACTCTAAAGAAAGGAATGCACTTATCTGTTGATCTGAAAATGAATCTGTTCAGCGCTGTTATTCTGCCAGCTAACCTTTGGACTTCCTTGGTGGACGTTGGGGACTGCATGTCTAACACTGCCCTGATTTTCTCGGGGTTAGCCTCTATTTCTCGGTTGGAGACCATGAATCCCAGGAACTTGCCTGATGCCACTCCGAAGGCACATTTGGCAGGATTCAACTTCATTTTGTAGGCTCACAGGTTCTTGAACGTCTCTTCCAGGTCGGCTAGGTGGTTGATGGCTTGCTTGCTCTTTACTAGCATGTCATCTACGTAGACCTCCATGTTTTTGCCGATCTGATTGCTAAACATGCGGTTAACAAGCCTTTGGTATGTTGCCCCGGCGTTTTTGAGGCCGAAAGGCATTACCTTGTAATAGTACAGTCCTCTGTCTGTCACGAATGCTGTGTTAACCTGATCATGCTCGGCCATCCTTATTTGGTTGTATCTTGAGAAAGCATCCATGAAGGTCAACATCTCATACCCTACCGTCGAATCCACCAGTTGATCTATTATGGGTAGGGGGAAGCTATCTTTGGGATACGCTTTGTTCAGGTCCGTGAAATCTACGCACATTCTCCATTTTTCGTTTGCCTTTTTGACCATCACTACGTTAGATAGCCAGGTTGGGTATTGGGCCTCTTTTATGAAGCCTGCTGTGGTCAATTTCTCGACTTCATCTGCTACTGCCTCGTTGCGTTCTGGAGCGAAAGACTTCCTTTTCTGTCTGACCGGCTTTGCTGTTGGGTCTATGTTTAGATGATGGGCAATGATCCGGGTGTCAATCCCTGGCATATCCTCATGTGACCAGGCAAAAACATTAGCGTGATGCCTGAGGAAAGATCTCAATTTCTCCTTGAATTCTTCAAGGGTCGCTGTTCTAATTTTCACTGTCCTGGTTTGGTCTTGCTCTCCGACCACTACCTCCTCGAGTTCTTCTACTGGTTCTCCTCTCCTGATCTCCTCCTCATCTCGAACTTCCAGCTCTTCAATTAACATAGCCTCCTTGGTTTCTCCCTTGAGGGACGCCATATAGCATTCTCTGGTGGTCTGCTGGTCACCCCTGGCTTCCTCAACTCCTTGGGATGTGGGGAACTTGACCTTCAAATGGTAGGTCGATGGCACGGCCTTGAACTCATTGAGGGTTGTTCTGCCCACAATGATGTTATAAGCTGACGGGCAATCTACTACTAAAAACGTTACCATCTTGGTAGCTTGTTGGGGCACTGTTCCTAGCGTTACCGGTAGAGCGATGGAGCCTAGAGGTGTGACTCTGTTTCCAGTGAAACCGACAAGGGGGGAGTTAACCGGTTGTAACCGCTCCCTGCCGACCTTCAGTTGTTTGAAGGCCTTTAGGAAAAGAATATCTGTCGAGCTGCCACTATCCACCAGGACCCTGCGGATTAAAAAATTGGACACCACTGTCGATATGACCAGGGGGTCGTCTTGAGGTTGGCATACGGTCCCAGCCTCGTCGTCTGTGAATGTGATGGGATCATGTTCAGCTCAGGATTTTTTGGATAATCGATCTACGGACATGACTTCTCTCTGGCTTTGTACCTCCCTAGCATGTCGCTTCCTTGCTGATGAAGACTCTCCGCCACCTGCGAAACCACCAGAGATGACCCTAATCTCGCCCATAGGCTGCTGGTTTTGCCTTCCTCTCTCTGGGCTTTTTTGTTCGGCCTGCCTTGGTGCTGGCTCTCGCCTCTCGTCACGTCTGCCCCCCGCTATGTATTTGCCTAACTTCCCTTGCTTGATTAGGTGTTCGATCTGCTGCTTGAGGTCGTAGCAATCCTTTGTGTCGTGCCCGTGGTCTTGATGAAAACGACACCACTTGTTGGTCGGCCTTTTCTCTGGTGGGGTCCTCATCCTCCCAGGCCACCTCAGCGCCATATCCCCCTTGATCTCGTAAAGTACTTGATCCAGAGAAGTGTTTAACGGGGTGAAGTATTGGTTATACCTGGCCTGCTTGGTCCCATCGCTCTCTCCCCTTGGCTTCTACTCTGCCAATCGTGGGGTCTTTGCTGCTCTGTCGTCTTTCTTTTCCTCCGCCGTCCTCTTCTTGTCCAGACTGGCTGTGACACTTTCCTGGTCTTCCCTGGCTTTGAGGGTATCCTCTGCATTCATGTATTTCTGCGCCCGGAGCATTAGCGCAGCCATGGTTTTGGGCGCTTCCTTGGCCAGGGAGAATAGGAACTTGGGAGTCCTGACACCTGCAATGAAAGCTGTCACTGCAACTTTCTAATCCAGGTCATCTACATAAAGAGTTTCCTGGTTAAAGCGGGTGACAAACTCACGCAGGGTCTCCTTCTCGCGCTGCTTGGTGTTGAACAGGGAGGTGGAGGGCCTCCTCTGTCTCTGCCCTCCGATGTAATGGCTGACGAACAATCTGCTCAGGTCCACAAATTTATTAATTGTCCTAGGGGAGAGCCTGTGGAACCAAATCCTTGCCGAACCCTTAAGGGTGGTGGGAAATGCCCTACACATAATTTCGTCGGGGACCGCCTGAAGGTCCATCAGAGCCTTATACGTCTCGAGGTGGTCCAGGGGATCCTTGGTGACGTCAAAAGACTCCAACGTGGGTATTTTGAATTCCAGGGGCAAGGGCATCCTCATTACCGCTAGTGTGAACGGCGTGTCCGTCCGGCTTACCGGCTCTTCTACCGTGCTGGGCCCTTTTTCTTTCATCGCCACTATCACTTCAGCCAGTTTGGCCTGCATTTCCTTCAACTGCTCGTCCCACACCGGCTGAGTTTCAGCAGTGTGCTCTCGAAGAACCACTGTCGTTGCTTTGGACCGGTCGGCATGGCTCTGGGCTTCGTCAGCGTGAAATCCAGCCCCTCTCGGGAGAGGGTTCTCCCCTGGGAGCGCTGGGTTTTCCGCTCTGTCGCCGGCGTCGCCTCCTTGGTTCCTTGTAGGTAATGGTGGGTCCTCTAGTGGTGGTGGGTCTATCGTCCCTGTGCCTCCGCCGGGGGGGGGGGGGGGGGGAATCTCCTCTCCAACTCCTGATTCTGGGACTGGAGTTGGTTCATAGTGGCCATCATCTCAATGATCTGCTGCTCTAAGGCAGCGATTCTGGCGGTGCTTTGTTCCTCCATTTCTCCGCCTATCCTAGTTGATGCAGCACCGGATCGGGTCAAGACCATGAAACGATACAAGTGTCGTTCCCACAGACGGCGCCAATTGATGATGCAATAAACTGGTACATCTTTCCCAACCTCTGGTGCAACTTGTCGGGGTGTTGAACCCCCTTGCCTGGAACACCGGTGTGGTGCCTGCCAAAGACACTCCGATGCCAAAGTTAGGCCAGGAAGAAATGGACAGAATTACAGTGTTTAGGGTGGTGTAAAATCATACCTTCCTGGAGGTGATGACTGTCCTTCTTATAGGAGTGTTAGCTTGGATCGTGGGTACCTTCATGGGTCAGCTAATCGTGCCCCCAGTCATGCCTCCCACTTCGTGGGGATATATCGTACTTTGATTTTAGGTTCCATGGACCATGCCCCGCTCGTGGGGGAACTGTTCAAATCATGGGATCGTGAGGGCTAATCACCAGGCGAGAATCTCGGACTATTTTTATGACGGCGTCCAGTGTATCGCTGGAGCTCTGCCTCTCTTTCCGCCAACGGACCTGACCCAAGAGGGGGAGGGGGGCCTGATCTGGAGATGTGAGCCGAGCTGGTCTGGTCTGTCCACAAAGGGGGCCGACCAGCTGTACTTGTATTGTTTGTGTCATCACTATTATTCATGACGTTATATCCTAACTTGTGGTATGTTCCTTTACTTTTTTACCACTGAAAACTAGTTAGGATGGGTACTTTCCAAAATATTTTCAATTAATGAGTTGATTTGGATACAAAAAAATTGGAATTTTAAAACCATATATCAAATCCAAGGGAAGCTGCAAGATTTCATTTTCCTTTATGGTTTCATCAATTAACGGGATTAATTAATAATCTTTTCAGTAGTAATGTTGATCAATGTATGAATTAGATGTCTTTAGTTAACCATCCTTATCATAGTTATCAAAAACATACCGGACCGGCTGGTTGAACTAGTTCAACAAAAATCGAATCTTAGACTGGTCCGATTTGATTATTTTACCAGAGAAGCAGTGGAACCACTTTGAATCGGACGAATCGGGTGATTTTTTAAAAAACTATTGTACCGGATGATTTACATAGAATTGAACGAGTTTTTAAAACTAAGTCAGAAAGTCACATTTGCCTACCAATTATAACTTTTCCTTTGTATCAACTGATTCAACCATGTCTTGTTTGGTCTTTTGATGCCAAAAAAAAAAAACAAAAAATTAAAATAAAACTATCAACTAACAAATATCAAAACCCTCTTTTACAGCGTGAGAGGAAGTAGCATATTAGAGCACAAAGCCCTTCACCTGCACTTATGCCGCCATTGCAGCTTTTCCATGATCAAATACTCACAATAATTAGGAGTCAAGGCATGCGTTTGGCAGTTTGGGTTTGCAGGATCGAAATTGAAAGGGTCTATGATAAAACTTTGTGTCCATCTTCAGATTCTGCACCGATTTGATTTAGGGTCTCTATTTGTTTTCATGGTAAGCACACTTTTTTCTCTCAATTACTTACATACACGTGTACATATACATACACAAACTGACAAATATCTAAAAGGCAAAGGGCCTTGTGAATCTGTGATATATAGATACATGTATGTATATGTACATATGAAGAACTGGGTTGAACATTTATATTTCATTTTGATACTGGATTGGTTTAGAATTGTAATTTTTTTTTTTTTTTGTCTTGAATGAAGATTGAAGACTTTTTTTTTACTATTGCTATTATTATATTTTCCATTTGCTTAGAGTTGTCAGTGAGGTGAAATTATAGCATTTCAAAGGTGATTGACTGTCTTTCATATTTGAATTTTTTTAAACTCATATATGTCTTGTTTCATAAATTTCTCTTCTTTAGTTACTAAATTTTAAATTATAACATGAAGTTAGTGGTGTTTTGATTAAACTTCTATCATTACTTTTTCCATGGATTTAAACTTTAATTTTAGTTGTTGTTTTATCTATTACCATATTCAATTTTTTATCCACTATTAGATTCAATTTCTCATGTAGTAAGGCATGATTTCTCACTTAGTTATTTTTTGAAATACAGATTGTGCTCGATGTCTTCCTTTATGCCATCAACAGAGGGTTCCACACCTACTTCATCACCAGCACCAAGCTCTACCGGGAGTAAAACAGATCTAGCATGGGCACATTGTCGAATGGTTGATGGAAATTTGAAGAAGAATTTGGTTTGTATGTATTGTGACAAATATTTTAGAGGTGGGGGTATTACTCGAGTCAAGCAACATTTAGCATGTATCAAAGGTGAAACTGAACACTGTAGGAAGGTTCCCCTTGAAGTTAGTTATGAGATGAAACAACATATAGAAGGATTTGTTTCAAAAAAGAGGAGGACACAAGAAGCTTTTGAAACTCAAAATCCATATGGTCTAGGACTTGGGGAGTATGAAGATGTAGATATTCAAGAAATTCCACCATCTCCTTGCCGCCTCTAAGTTCTATGAAGAAGGGGGATTGTAGTGGAAGATGCCAAAGTAAAGGAAAAGCAAAATCATCAGCAGGTATAAAGTCTTATTTTGTACCAAGGACTACTCCTGGGGCTCAACCTACACTTAAGACTGTTTTGCAAACCAAAGAAGCTAAAGAAAGAGTTGATATTCTTGTAGCAAAGTGGATGATTGATGCTTAAATTCCTTTTAATGCTGTTAATTCTAAGTTTTATCAACCCATGATAGATGCTATGATTAGTTATGGTGGAGGTTACAAAGGCCCAGGGTCTCATGATATCCGTGGCTATTTATTGACAAAGAATGTTGAAGAGGTTAAAAAATTTGTTAAAGGTTTTCGTTCCACATGGAAGGAAATCGATTATACTATTATGGCTGATGGTTGGACTGACCAATGTAGGAGAACCCTTATCAAATTTTTGGTTTATTGTCCACGAGGAATAGTGTTTTTGAAGTCAGTTGATGCTTTTGATGCTTTCAAGATAGCGGCATTGTTGTATAAATTGTTTAGAGAAGTGGTTTTATTTATAGGTCCTGAAAATGTGGTGCACATGGTCATAGACAATGTTGCCAAATTATGTTGCTACTGGGAGAATGTTAGAGCAAGAGTTTCGTAGCATTTATTGGTCTCCTTGTGCTACTCATTGCCTCAACTTAATACTTCCAAACATTGGCAAATTGGAAGAGGTAAGTGATGTTGTAACTCAGGCTTCAAAAATCACAAAGTACATTTATAATCATTGCTATGCATTAGATTTGATGAGAAAACATACAGGTGGAAGAGAAATAATTCGTCCTGCTCCCACTTGTTTTGCTACAAATTCCATTGCATTGCAAAGTATTTTGGCACAAAATGATGCATTACGTGCCATGGTTACGTGTAGGGAGTGGACTATATCTGCATATGTGAAGGATAGTAAGGGAAAGAAATTTGTTGAAAATGTGTTAGATTCAATGTTTTGGAAAGAATGTGTAGTAATAGTTCAATTGACAGAGCCTCTTGTGCGTGTCTTACGAATTGTTGATAGTGATGAGAGGCCCGCCATAGGTTATTTGTATTGGGCTATTCATAAAGCTAGAGAGGAGATGTTAAAAAGGTTTCAAAGGAGAAGA
Organism: Euryodendron excelsum; assembly: GCA_033060915.1. NCBI lineage: Eukaryota > Viridiplantae > Streptophyta > Magnoliopsida > Ericales > Pentaphylacaceae > Euryodendron > Euryodendron excelsum. Next base: position 45,578,962 of record CM065385.1, on the reverse strand, counting down.
AAAAGGGTAGACCCTTATATTAAAATCCTTGAAACTCGTTGGAACAACCAATTGATGAAAAATCTTCATGTTGCTGGTTATTGGGTCAATCCTAGCTACCAATACAACACTTCAAAGATGGCAAAGCATAGACAAACTACCTCAGGTTTGCTGGATGTCATTGAGAAGTATGCTTATGGTAATCCTACTTTGAGAAGCAAGTTGACAAAGGAGATGGAGCTATTTAGAAATGCTAAACAGGAATTTGGAAGAGTGTTCACTATTAGTGATCGCAATGTAATGCTTCTTGGTAAGAATTGCTCACAATTTAGTTTCTTATATTTTAATATATAAATTAATTTCATATCTATTTTCATAATCAAATATTTTATCATTTTTATTTAGATGAATGGTGGTTAGGCTGTGGAAGTAGTGCATCAAATCTCCAAAAATTAGCAATTAAGGTGTCAAGTCAAACATGTAGTTCTTCGGGTTGTGAACGTAATTGGAGCATCTTTGAACACATTCACACAAAAAAGCGAAACAGGTTGGAACACCAAAGGCTTAATGACCTTGTTTATGTGGATTACAACCTGCACTTGCAACAAAGGTAAAATTCATAAATCATAAAGTTTGATCTCATTAGGTTATTTTGGTAGTATTTTACTTATTATTTTCCAAATATGCTAATTAATTCATTGGTTGATTAACTTTTGGTGCAGGAAATACTTTAAGGGTCGAAATTATGACCCTATTGATTTCGAGGATTTTAGTTCCAATTCCATTTGGGTATTAGAAGATGAGCCTCCAACTTTGATAGCTGATGAATTGGAGAGTTTCCGCTGTGAGCTAGCTTCATGCACTATTCAAGAAGACCAAAATAATGGTTATTATTGTTGATTTTTTTTTTTATCTTCCACACTTCAAAATCTTTTTTAATATTATTTACTAATTTTTCAAAATTTAATACGTATAAATTTGTGATGTAGATGAGACCTTAAACTTGGATGAGTTAGATGATATTGATGGGGATGAAAATGATAGTAATGAAGCTATTGGTCGAGATGACAATTGGAGTGAAGGTTTTGGGCATGCAAATAATGATGGACTTTCTAATGAGAATGAGATTGATGATATTAATTTTGGTACTGACTGGGGCTCATCAAGTGCTAGAGGCAATCAATGGAATATAGAACATGCTTAGAGATGGGTATTGAGGGCTTTGTTTTTTTTTTTTTTTTTTTTTTTTTTTTTTTTTTTAATTTGAACATTCTTAGATGGTTTTTGGGAGCTTTGTTTCTTTGATATTGTATTGTGGTATTGTCTTTGAATCTTTAGAGCTTGAAACTTTTAAAACTTACCATGCTAGTTATGAATGATTGTATGAAAATGATCAACATTGAACTATTGACAATTTTTAATATATATTTTTTATTTAAATATATTTTTATTATTTATTAATTATATGACTGGTTGAACCGGTTCAACCATGGTTGAGCCAATGAACTAGTGAACCGATGCCTTGACCAGTTCAAGCACCAGTACAGTTCTAATAACTATGATCCTTATCATCCAATTATTGTTCAATATTTATAATTTATTTAGTCACGACAGAAGCATAATAGAATGACTGGTAGGCTTGCCAAGCTCATTACCATTAGCGATTGGATTCTCCTTAATTTACTTTATTTCAGAGTTTTGAGTAGTAATTTTAACCAATGTGAATTCCCAAACTCTTATATGAAGAAACTAAGATAACCCTAGGGCTATAGGGCCGCGATATTGGTGGGCTATTTTAGTGTGTTATTGTGACATAAACAAAGTGACTGATCTCTCTCTCCACGTGCGTGCATGAGTATAAGTAATTTGAAACGCTCATCAATCTAGTGATGACAGTACTGTTAAGAGAAAGCCTCAATCCACAAAAAATCCATGCTAAAACCTTTAATTTTTCTCTCTTGAGGTTAGCATATGATAAGAAGAGGGTACGAGGAAGATCACAGTGCATACCAACAAAATAAGTTACGGACATAATTGATGTATGGCTACACCGATACAATTACACAGAAGATATTCTTCTTACTCACCATTAAAACCCAAAAGATAAATCAAAACTGAGTCCAAAATTGAATTTCAAGCAAAGAGCCAAACACTGTTAAACATGGCCTAGAACACTGCATGTGGTCATTCACCGGAGGTCTCACTTCTTGTATGTTTGTTTCGTTCAATGTCCCAAAGTTCACAATCACTTCACTCTTGTGGCGAAGTTCCCAATCTCGGAGGATCAGCACCATGGATTCCACCTAGACATCCAAATATCTCAATTCAAGTCACACACCACTACCCTCTACACTACTAAAAATCACACCTTTTGCGATGGGAGTATTTGCGACAGCTAGTTTCCCGTAGCAAAAAGTATTTTTTGCGACGGTAGATTGGCCGTCACAAATATCATCCCTAAAACTCGTTTTTGTGACAGCCAATCTACTGTCGCAAACACTACTTTTTGTGACAGCGTTTTTACGACGGCCATGTTCCTGTCCCAAAAGGTTAGTATTTGCCATCTCCCGTTGCAATTATATTATTAAACGACTTCTTTTTGATCCCCAAATTTCCCAATTTACCTTCCCCCTTTTTCACACTCGAACAAAATTTCCCTCCCCCTATTTTTCACACTCGAACAAAACTCTCCACCAATCGATTTGAGAGAACTCATTGCCCTCTGTATCCTCTGCCATTCACCTCCACAGCCACCACTTTTCTCCTCTATAGCCGCCGCCACCTCCAGCAGTAACACCTCCACCGGCCTCCTCCTCCATTGTTCTCCTCCTCTATTCTTCCCCACCGCCAGCGCCAGCGCCTCACCAGATCTGAGAGAACCGCAGCCGCTATTGCTGCTTCTACTGCTGTCACCACCATTACTGTTGATGCCGCTACCGATGCCTCCTTTTCCTTCTATTTCCACGATTTGCGACCAGGTAAGCCCCTCTCTCTTTTTATTTTTTTTTTCCTTTCAAGTAATGGTAAGAACTCCAATGGACACATTCCATGCAGACTCACTATTATTCAAATGGAATTTGAGATAATAAAAATCAACAGTGAAATTACCCTTATTGTGTAAAAAGAGGGCTTGTATCATGGGTAAAGATATTTAGCTTTTTGGGACGGATTTCATTTGGATATCATCACAACACACTTCAGTACTTGGATTATGGAGATTATTCCCTAATCCCCCAAACAACCCTTGCATGTTTTAATCTGCGTGCCAACTTCATCAGTTATAATTGCTCTGCTCATGATTGTGGATAATGATATCCATTATTTTTGTATGTTATTTTTCCATCTAATCTCTATGGAACTTGATTTGGGATGTTCCACTGGAAAAAAAAATGTTTGCATATGTTAGGGGTTCTGATTGGCCTCCATTTGGTGCTGTGTCATTGCTCTAAAGTAGGGTTTTTGCCATGTCGTCCATAAAATATAAGTAAATGCTAACTTTAGATCCTTGGTTTATGAATTTTGTTACAATCTACAACTGTAGTACCACTTTTAGTAATGCTACCTTGACAACATGGTGGATATTATAGATGGGGAACAGAATAAGTGCACTATTTTTTTATTTTACAATACTGATAACCCTCAATTTTGCAAATAATTCCAAAGATATAAGCAATAAATAGAAGATGCAAATGATGCTAAAATAATTTTTGAAAAGGCCTCTTCACAACAAATGAAATTGCAACTTCACACTGGCTCAATACAAATGCACCAAAAACATAAATTAAAATGGAACTTTCTGATGATTTTGGTAATAGTGAGGTTCTTATATCTTTTTATTAATCTAATTACCATTATGTTGGTAATTAGATCCATCTTAGTTGCCTAAAAGCATGACAAAATTAATATTGGTACACAATAGCAGCTTATCTTTGACAAAGTTGACTATATAAGCTTAACCTGAACATGTTAGTGTAATTATTTGCTTGTACATACAATCTTTTGGAACAATAACAATAAAAAAAAATTTCTTGAAGACATTGGTTTATCTAGATAATATGGCTTTTAGGTTAACATTTCTGTTTGGGTTTATTAGATTCTTTTGCCACATTTATGAATAATGTTATAGAATATTTTATGGAAGATTCAAGGACAAGAGTTCATAGTCTTCAAAATTATTAGAACATGATAAAATCTAACACCTACCTCATTCAAGTGGGTCCGGTTTCATTTTGCTGACAATTAGTGTGGACCACATCTAAATTGGTATAGAAAATAAAAGAATTAAGGAAACTGTGATCAATTGAGATCCAAACAGCCTTCAAGCAGCCAACAAAAAAGAAAAAAAAACACTAATTTACAAAAAGTATATAAAAAATTTCTAACAGTATTAAAACTTGTAAAAAAGAGGCCTCATTTTCAATTGTTGCTTTAGGCCTTAAATTGTCTTGAGCTGGCCCTTATTACATTTGGGCAACTATTATTTTTTATTGCTTTGTCATAAAAACTTTAGGGTACACGTGCTTTACTTCAATATCATTGATCTTTCAAAGATTAATAAGAAAATAGAAAGTGTAATTTATTCTTTCTTTTACTAGATGAGTAGAAGAAATGTTTTTAATGTGCTTAATATTGTTTATGATAGTTTGTTACATGCATGCATATATATTTTAATTAACTTATCCATGCATGAGTTAGTTGAAGTATAAGCATATAACCTTAGACCCTTTCAAGAATCCTCAACGGAGTTGGTGGATTCGGCTACGATGAGGCGGTTCTTGAATTGTCCAGTTTCGGACAGTTTAGGAATGCACAAATCTATATGGCAGTTAGTGGCTTACCGCTTAATATTGTTCATCTTTGGGAAATATTTCATGCGGCAGATCCTGTTGTTCTCTGTGTACATACTGCATGTCTCTGTATAACAATACACTTCGTCTGCATCGGTTTCACGATGCATGAGCATATAACTTGTTTTTTCATTTATTGTGGTGGATAAGTAACTTTGTCAATATGGGCATGTACAGCACTATGGACAGAAGTTGGATTGATTCTGCTGAGAGGTTATCTAGGGAATATCTAGATGAGATTCAACAATTCCTTACATTTGTATACAAAGATAAGGTTGAAGGTTCTGTGATATGGTGTCCTTATAGTACTTGTTGCAATCATTACCATAATTCACGAGAGGTTGTGAACTACAAAAATTGGACACGTTATGGGGAAGCCCATCATCCTTTGCAGCCTCAACAAGCAACTGATATGTTAGTGGATTCAAACATTGGGATTGAGTATGTAGATTATATGATTGGAATGATACATGAGACTATTCCACATGTAGATACAACTGTTGACACTGAGGAGGGCCGGACAGGGGCAAATGTGGAAACGATAAATTATTTCAAGCTCTTGGAAGCCGCACAGACTGAATTGTATCTGGGGTATACAAAATTTATGAAATTGTAGTTCATCGTTCGACTTCTACATATAAAGGTATTTAATTATTGGACGGATAAGTCCATAGATATGTTGCTAGACTTGTTGAGAGAGGTTTTCCCTGAGGGTGTGAATCTTCTTAAGAAATACTATATATGAAGCTCAAAAGATAATTGACAATTTAGGGTTCACTTATGAGACTTGGGATGCATGCCCTAATAGCTGTATGTTATTTAGAAATGAGAATGTTAATCCTGATAAATGTGCTATATGTAATAATTTTAGATGGAAAAAAGAATGTGATGGTACTACCTGTAAACACCCTATTTTTGACCGCTCGGCAGTCTACACTCTGTCCAGACTTGTTTTCAAGTCATTGTGGGCGTATTCTAACCGAAACCAACTTTCTAAGTCCAAATCCTATTTGTCCATCGCTTCGAGGGCCCGCCAGGCCCAAATAGAGGCAAAATGACCAAAATGCCCTTAGGGGCATTGTTCTTTCCAATTCCAACTCCAACCCCTCTCTCGAGACAGTTGATTCCTCGAGACGGTAAATCTATTCCAAATCAGGCACGTCTTTTCGAAGACGGTAAGTCCCCTTTCCAATCCCTCTCTCGAGACAGTTTATTCCTCGAGACGGTTCTAATTCAGGCACGTATTTTCGAAGACGGTAAGTCCCCTTTCCAATCCCTCTCTCGAGACAGTTTATTCCTCGAGATGGTTCTAAATCAGGCACGTCTTTTCAAAGAAGGTAAGTCCCATTTCTAATCACTCTCTCGAGACAGTTTATTCCTTGAGACGGTTCCAAATCAGGCACGTCTTTTCGGAGACGATAAGTCCCCTTTCCAATCCCTCTCTCAAGACAGTTTATTCCTCTAGACGGTTTGAGTAGCAAAAATACTCGCAAACATCACAACCGTCCGAGTAGCGAAAATACTCGTAAACAGGTCGACATAGGGAATTGCCAACAAACCCCTGTGTCACGACGTCCGCCGTCAGAGTGGCAGAAACACTCAAAACCCAGGTCAACACCGGTGCCTACTAGCCCACTTCGGTGAAAAATGACCAAACTGCCCTTTGGGTCTTTTCCGAGACTTTCCGGTCAATATGACCATTTTGCCCCTAGGCATCCGAACGCCCCGGGAACCACACCGACTCTGGGTATCAAACCGGTAACCTCTTGAGATTGCTTCTTCTAGTATTCCCAACCTTCTTCTATTTTCCCGGATCATTCCGAGTTAGTTCCGGCCAACCCGGTACAAAATGACAGTTTTGCCCTGGTGGACCGGTCTCCTTTTCCGACCACACCGGCTTTGGATATCAAACCGGTAACCTCCCGAGAATACCTCTTATAGTATTCTCAATCTTCCTCTACCTTACCGGATCATTCCGAGTCAGTTCCGGCGAACCCGGTGCGCAATGACCGTTTTGCCCCTAGAGGGCCGGTCTTCTTTTCCGACCATACCTGCTTTGGGTATCAAACCGGTAACCTTCTGAGATTACTTCTTATAGTACTCTCAACCTTCCTCTACCTTTCCGGATCATTCCGAGTCAGTTCCGGCCAACCCGGTACAAAATGACTGTTTTGCCCCTAGTGGGCCGATCACCTTTTCCAACCACACCGGCTTTGGGTATCAAACCCGAAACCTTTGGAAACATTCTGAATAATGTTACCAAATCTCAAGTCTTCTTCTGGGGCAGGCCGAGTCTGTCCCGGCAGCTTCCCGATCCGATTGACCGTTTTGCCCCTAAAGGCCCGGTCAACCCTTCCGACATATCTTGTCTTCATTTTTCAAGTCAAAAACCTCCGGGACACTATTTTAAGTGTTCCTACTCTTTTTCGGCTTTCAGGGTCATTCCCGGTCTTCCAAACTTCTTCCCGCCAGGTTAAAAATTACATGGTATTCACTAGTACAGGTGCCCAAATCTAGTCAAAGATACGTTGCTTGCCGACCTTAAACATTTCCTAAATGGCTGGCGCCAAGCCAAAAAATGGGCTGGCGCCACTCATAGTGGCGCTAGTGTAAAGTTTGGCTTGGTGCCACTGCAACAGGCGCCAGTGTTGTCCAACCTCTATAAATACAGAACCTCTTCCAACGTGAAAGAGGTCTGCAAACTCAGTCTAAAAATCATATATTTCGATATACAGAGCTCGTGCACTCCCTAAACCCTAGCTTCCCTAGGTTTTCCAAACCCTAGCCACCATATACTAAACCCTAGCCTTCTATACACTCATACACACCTCCATACACTCATACACTAGCCTTCAATCCTCCTTTGAAGACTTGAAGAGCTGCAATCTAAAGTTTGAAGACAACTCCTGAAGATTGAAGACGAAGACCGAAGACAAGTAAGGCGCGCAAAATAAAGAAGACATACGGTAGGCTTCCTATTTGAATTTCCACACTTCCCCCTCTCTCTTCTCTCTCCTAACCCACTTGGGTTTTCTCTATTTTAATCCCCCATCTCTTTCCCCCCCTTTCTTTGCATGCTTGAAACAAGGGGATTCCCGGTCCATGTGTAGGATTGGGCTATTGGAGAGTCACCGTGTCTGGGGCTTTCTTCTAGTCTAACCGGACACCACGTGGGTCCGGCCCCCTTGATTATGTGGTGAAGCCTTAACCTTGTATGTTCACGACTCCAAAATTGCATTGTGCATATCATGGTCTTTCATCTTTCAAAAGTCGTTTTCAAAGTTGTTTTCAAAATCGTTTTCAAACTTGTTTTCAAAATTGCATCAAAATCTCCTTTTTCAAAACATGTTTTCAAAATCACAATCCTAGGGTGGTTCCAGCCTTTCCATGGCTAGGATTGCTTTAGGAAAGTGTTACATTCAAAGTGACCAACATGGTTCATATTTTCAACTCTTGTTGTTTTCAAAACCACTTTCTTAAAGTGGTTCTAGCCTTCTTATGGTTAGAATCGCTTTAGGAAAGTGAGACGTTTTCATACTTTCCAAAAACTTTCTTTTCAAATCTTTTCTTAAAAATCTCCTTTTCAACATACTTTCCTAAAACTCTCCTTTCCAAAGTTGTTTTCAAAAATTTTCTCCAAAAATCTATTTTTCAAAACTCCATTTTTCAACTTCTTTCCAAAATCCTCTCCCCAAAATCCACTTTCTAAAAACACTCCCTAAATTCACTTTCCTAAAAACTCTCTCCAACAATCTCCTTCCAAAAATCTTTCTAAAAAACTCTCTTTCCAAAATCTTCCTTTTAGAAAACTCCTCTCTAGGATTTCCTTCCAAAAACTCGTTTCCAAAAACGCACTTTCCAAAAATCTCTTTTTTTAGAGCCTAAGTCAAGCCCTAAAACTCACAATTAGGAAATCCTAATTTTCCCTTCCAAAAACACGGTTTTCAAACTTTGCCCCAAACCTAGGTTTCCAAAACCTCTTGTTTTTTACATCCAAACTATACACATTTCCAAAACCTATTTTCCACGTCAAAACTATAGCCTTCTAAATCTAGGGTTTCTAAAACCTCCCTTTCCAAATCCTTGCCAAATCTCATCTTTCCTTTAGGAAACCAAATCCAATCTTCCAGTTTAGGAAACTAGATTCAATCCTCCGTTTTTGGAAACAAGATCAAACACTTCTTCTTAGAAACAAAATCCGATCCCTTCCTAATCTAACATTTCCTAATTCAAATCCTTCCTAAACTTCTACTTTTCTAAATCCTAAGTTTCCAAAACTTAAATATAAAAATCTTTTCTAAAATTCTAAAATTCAAATCTTTCTTAATTCTACCCCTTTTCAAATCTTTACTTTTCAAATCCAAGTTTTCAAACCTTCCCCAAATTCAAACATTTCCTAATTTCAAGATTTTCTAAAATTCAAACTCTAAAACTTTCTAAATCTTAAACTTTCCAAATTTCAAATCCTTCCAAATTTCAAAACTTTCTAAACTCAAAACTTTCCTATTTTCAAAACTTCCTTGTTTTTTAAACATTCCAATTTTCAAAACTCCCCTATTTCAAAACTTTCCTAATTCGGGAACTTTTCTAATTTGAAAACCTTTCCTATTTCGAAAACTTTCTAAATTCGAAACTTTTTTAATCCAAAACTTTCCTAAGTTGAAACTTTCTTAATTCAAAACTTTCTAAAAATGAAACTTTCCTAATTCGAAACTTTCCTAAATTGAACCTTTCCTAATTCAAACATTTCCTAAAATCCAATCTTTCCAATTCTTCTAAGTCCAACATTCGAGTCAAATCTTTCTAACTCCCAAGTCTTTCCTAAACCTCATCTTTCCTAAGTCTAGGTTTCCTAAACCTCCATCTTTCCAAAACAAGTCTAAATCTTTCTTCCAAGTCCTGTCTTTCCAAATCAAAGTCTAATCTTTTCAATTCCAAAATTCTAAATTCCAGTTTCCAATATTCTATTCTAAGTTCAAATCAAATCCTCTTTCCAATCAAAATCTCTTTCTTCTAATCCAACCTTCTATCTTCTATCGGACTCTTGTCCGAACTACGACTAACCTGATTCCTCCAAAGGATACGTAGGCAACCTTTATGGGTGCGGTCACAACTTTTTTCAAATTTCTATTTCCATAGTTTTCAAAACTCAAATTCTACAATCTTTTCAAATTTTCAATTTTAAATCTCTATTTTCAATTCCCAAAACCTTCTTTCCAAATTCAAACTTCTATATCTTCCTTTTCAAATCAAATCAAATCAAATCTATTTCTAAATCAACTCTCTTCTATTGCACTTGCATATTATGCATCATGTTAGTTTCTTTTCAAATATTGTTTTTCAAAGTGGATAGGATTGAACATTAGTTAGTTAAAGACTCTCACAGGTGAATCTAGGGTAGATTGACATATAGGTACCGAAAGGGCGGGGTATGGTGATGACTTAGTGCGTCTTCCTTACACGTAACCAACCTTCGAACCTAGAATCACTGATTTCAAAGACCAAAAGGAGTTATTTTTCAAAAAAGGGCTAAATGTTTTCCAAAGGTTGCTAAACAACCCGTTTTCTTAAAAACCCTCTCTTGAGGATGTTTTCCAAAATCGTTTTTCAAAAACTCTAAGTGTAGTATTCGAATTATTCTTAGTTTTTAGATGACCTAACTCACCTTAATCAAGTTAGGTGGCGACTCCAAATTTTTTTCAAAAGCCCTTTATTCAAATCTATTTTCAATTCAAATTTAGTCGCACTCATTCTTCTAGGAGGGTGAGTTCTAACGAGAGAGTACAACATTTTTTCTGCTTGTGTAAGTATTTCTTGAGTGCAAAAAATCTGAGTGTGACACTACCATATCCCAAGATAAGAAGAAAAAGCCAGCAAAACAGATGAGGTATTTTCCTCTAAAGCCAAGATTACAGAGATTGTTTATGTCATTCAAAACATCCAAGTCAATGAGATGGCATGCAAAGGAACGGGTAAATGATGGAAGATTAAGACATCCTGCTGACTCACAGGCATGGAAACATTTCGACTGTTAGAATCCAGACTTTGCCACTGATAGCTGTAATGTAAGGCTTGGGCTCGAATCAGATGGATTCAACCCATTCAGGTTAATGAATATAATCCATAGCACTTGGCCAGTAGTGTTGACTCCTTGTAATCTACCACCTTGGATGTGCATGAAACAATCAGTTTTTATTCTTTTTGTGCTTATTGATGGCCCAGAATCCCCAGGTGACGAGATTGATGTGTATATGCAGCCACTAATTGAGGAGTTGAAAGAATTGTGGAATGAGAGTGTACCAACATTTGATGCATCGACGAAACAAATGTTTTAGTTGCACACATGTTTATTGTGGATAATTAGTGACTTTCTAGGATATGCGATATTATCATAATGGAGTACGAAAGGTGAATTTGCTTGTCCTTGTTGCAATACAAAGATTAAATCCAAGAGATTGAAGCACGGGAAAAAGTCTTGTTACATGGGACACTGTCGAATCTTATCTGATGGTCACAAATTTCGAAGGGATAAAGTATCTTTTGATGGCACTCGAAAAGTGGAACGGAAACCTTAAATGTTATCTAGTTCAAAAATATTACAACAATTAGAATCAACAGGTATTCTAACTCAATACAAGAGGGATGATTTCAAGGAAAGACACAACATAGTAGGTGAAAAGGATAAGCCCGGGACCAAAACACATAATTGGAAGAAGAAGAGTATATTTTTTGAATTGCCTTATTGGAAGCATAATCTCATTAGACACAATCTCGATGTGATGCATATAGAAAGGAATGTTTGTGACAATATATTATGGACAATACTAGGAGTCGTGGGGAAGTCTAAGGACAATGCAAATGCTCGATGTGATCTACAGTTAATGGCACTTAGAAAATCATTACACCCACAGGATAGAGGGAACAATAAAGTCTATTTACCCTTTGCACAGTTCACGATGTCCAAAACTGAGAAAGACTTGTTCTTGAAAGTATTAGAGGATGTTAGAGTGCCTAATGGATATGCATCTAATATATCCCGACATGTTCATTTACAAGACAGAACCATTTGGGGTTTTAAGAGTCACGACAATCATGTTATGATGTAACAACTTATTCCTTTAGCTATACGGAACTCATTGCAAAAAAATGTGATTTAACCCTTGATTGAATTGAGTAACTTCTTTAGACAACTGTGTTCGAAAGTCAACCGTGCAACTGGCTTTCAATATATTCAGGATCGTGTTGCTATAACCCTTTGTCATCTTGAGAAAATATTCCCTCCAGCATATGGAGCACTTACCCATACATTTAGCTGCTGAAGCATTGTTAGCTGGTCCAGTGTCACATTGATGGATATACTCAATTGAGAGATGTCTCCTTACCTTAAAAGAAAATGTTCGTAACCGAGCTTTTCGTGAGGGTTCAATAGCTAAAGGTTACTTGATAGAAGGATGCATGAATTTTTGTGCACAATATCTCGATGACGTTGAAACCAAATCCACCAGACCGGTGCGGAACATTGAAGGTGCACAAGGTGAGGGCTCAAAGGTTATTCTTGATCTTAAACAACGGATCCAGATGCATCGCTATATCTTGTTCAACACAAAATCAGTTCAACCGTTCATAAAGTAAGTTATAGTATTTACTCATATATTTTTTATTCTCATTAAATATTATGTAATGATCGTAATATATGTCTCACAAATTACACAGCAAGCCCCTTGAATTCCTTAAGGAAAAAATGCCCAGTGGAGATGACCGTCAGATCCAGCATGAGCATTTTGAAACCTTTCAAACTTGGTTCAAAGATTATGTGAGTATTTAAATATAAATGACACTGAACCTCTCATAATTATAGGACATGCATGCCTTTTGATTGCACATTTATGTTCTTAATAGGTTCAAACTTTGAGTAGGACACCTGATGTCACATTATCTAAATAAATCAATATATTGGAAGATACCCCTCATAGCAAAGCTTGGAGGCATAACGCTTATGTTCTAAATGGTTTTCATTTCTGAGTGAAGGGCACAGATGACAATCGACTTACTTAAAATAGTGGTGTAGCTATGAAGGTAAAGACACTAAGTTATGGTAGTCGAAAGGATAATAATTCGCACATTGAGCATGTATACTACTATGGAAAGTTGATCGATATTATAGAAATTCGATATAATAATAACAAGAAATATGTCTTGTTTAAGTGTGAATGGATTGATAACAACCACAGGAAGAAGGAAGACACATTCAAATTCACAGTGGTCAACTTTAACCATTTGTTGTACCTAAATAATCTACCTATTGATGAACCTTTCATCTTGGCATCTCAAGCAGAGTAGGTTTGGTATGCTCCAGATGCTTTGGAACCACAGTGGCATGTAATTGTGGAGATGATTCAGAGGGGTTTGTTCGATATGAATTTAGAGCCTCAAGCAGACCCCTACATGAGTCAACAGTTGGAAGCAAATGTAGTGGCATATCAGAAGAAAGATGTTGTTTGGGTTAGGGAAGGAACTGAAGGAGAGACGGTTGTTGATGTACTTGGGCATTCGTGACTGTCTCTCTTGTTGCAAAAAAACTAACTTAGGCGTCGGCTTTTTGTGACGGCTCACTTGACGTCGCAAATAGCCGTCACAAAAATCTTTTGCGACGACTGATTTGTCGTCTCACGGCCTTTGCAAAAGGACTTTTGCAACAGCACCTGAAGCTTTTGCGACGGTAAGTTACCATTACAAAAAGTGACTTTTTTAGTAGTGCTATAAGCAACTAAGCAGCAACATTAATGGTGAGTTGTTGTAGCTAGCTGCCTCTTTCTTAATTTGCATGTGATAGAGAACCAACAAATGTCCAAGATGTTTCGGTAAGTACTGAAAACATGTGTTAGGATTGCAAAAAGTAAATTGACTCGTCAGGCCTAACAGTATATAGGCACTTACTAGCATGGAGATATATGTATATCTATACTATTATATTGAGTTTGGTGAAACTTTTATTTTGGTGAAACCTTCATTATGGTAAAATTTTTTCTTTGTTCACAAAATGACTCACAGTAGAAAGTTTGTCCAGTTTACATTTAGTATATACAAATATAATTATGTAATAGCCACAACGAAATTGTTTCTTTAAATTTTGCAACCGCTCACTACCAAATTAGCGGTAAAGAGAGTGATTGCGTGCAATGTAATACATGCACATAATGCTTGTCACCCTTCTAGTATACATATATAATGGATTATAAACTATTAATGAAGGTTAATTTGGTGGCATCTTGCAATGCAACCTGCAGGGAAGAATATCACAATAACATGTAAAAGAAGTCATCTTCCGAGGCGCGAGGACTTCCCGATGGCTCCATACACTATTGACATTGGACTGAATGATCTTTCCTATGGTTTTCAGAATACCATAGAAGAAAAAGTCCGAGCATCCATTCATGATATGATGGACAACTTCACCCTTGCAGTTCATGTAAGCAACACTCCCATCCATCTGTCAGACCATAATTGGAGGGATACGAGTACTTAACTAGAGACCATATATATATATATATATATAATATCTCATCAAATTAATTAAATGGTGATTGAAACTAACATTTTTGGTACCATATATGGTTCTCTCTGACTAGTCAAAGCCTGGAAATTTAGGCAATAATGGTTGTGTGAAGACTAAGAATGAGGTGGCTGAGGAGTTTAATAGGCAGCTAAAGGACAGGGTCTCCCAGCTAAGGCTACAGCTCTTAGATGCAATATTTACTTATGTAGACATGTACTCAGTTAAATACGCACTCATAGGAAATGCAACGATTCTCGGTAAAACTTTACTTGGAGCTCATCTTGAGGCCGAATAGATCTTACACATATATCTAATTATTATTCTTTGGGACTGGAGATTTGGTGCAGGTTTTAATGCTCCAATAAATATCTGTTATTCAACCATTAACAGCACCAGTCTGTGTAATGATTCATCAAAACGTATTAGATGAGATGTCATACACTACTCTGAAGCTGCCCACATGTTACTTGTAAAACTCGTTATCAATGGCTCCCTGTTTGACCCTTCGATATCGGTTCTAGATGCTTGCCATACTCCCACGAACCCTTAATCATGATGCAATTTGTCATTTATTTGTCACCATGCATTCAGTTGCCTATATTATTGTAGTAATCGATATTGATATTGTTCAACTATTGTAACAGGTATTCTTGGTTTCTCTCCCAAGGATACCATATTAGGAATGCTTTTTCAATGCAAGTTTCTTAATTTGAAATTTCAATTGTCTATTTTAGATGCCGTTACGGATCCTAATCATCTTCTGCGTCTTTCTTTACTTTTGTCTCTTCAATTAGTTTACAATATGACTACTACTATAATACTTAGTGTTCTATGAGATGCGTGAATGGGACACGATTTACCAACAATTATTTTATTTAAAATCTTCGGTATATATCAAATTAAAAGACAGAAAAGATTAGAGGGATCGGCATCTCACTTATGTGTTGGAGGTTGCGGTTGAAGTTCAATAATAGGCAATTTGGTGTAACAGTAATGGAAACAGAAATTCCACGATTTCTTTATTAAAGTAGAAGATATACAAAGATGAAGGTGAAAACTGAATTCCCTCAACTCCTCAAACAATGAAAGTTGCAACATTTTCGTCCCTCATTCCCCAAGGTAAAATAATTGACCATTTCACGCAGAGTCACCTCTTCATTGTCGTTATTTAACTTAGTTTTCGAAAGTTACATGGCTGAATCTAACCAATCAACCCAGAGTCAACATTGTTTTTTCTAAAAAAACTTATTTGACATTTAAGCAGGCATACATCAACGGCATAATAATGAGTTGGTGCCATCATCATGTCACGTGTGGGGTTCAGTAACTACTCCAAAATTGAGCAGTAAAATTAACTGTTAACTCTCATGTGTAAAAGAGATTATTCACAGTACAGTACCATAATCATATATATATATATAAGTTGTGCTACTTTTTTTTACGCGGCTCTCTAAATGTTATTATACTTTTAATATGTCATGTCATATGAATAGTTGTCAGATAACGATTGAATTTGTTCAGCAATTTATAAAGACAATTGAGTAAGATTTAAATAAAATAAGATTATGATTGAGTATTCTGAATTGGGTCAGATAACTATTAAATAAGATACTAAAAAGAATTAAAAAAAAATGAATGGAAGAAGATATATGGATAAATTTCAACCATTAAGAACTCTCGGCAATGCACAGAAACATCGTGCAAGTATGTGTATCTTTGTTAGATCAAAATAAAATATCTAAAATTTTTGGATTAAGTTCAACAAAAAAAAAAAAAAAAAACTTAATCAAATGACTATAATTAAATAAAGTATCCATATATATGATACATATTTACTTCAACTCTTAGAGAGACTGATAGGATTGTGTTATAAGTTTTTGAGTTTTATTTAACTACTTCATACTTCATAGTACAATATATATAGTAGTATAGTACTTACGTAGTAAATTACAAAAGTAATCTCCATTATTTGTAAAATTTACTCCACAATAAAGACCATCTCCAATTTAGGTAAACTATTTCTACATGTGTGTGCATGTAATAACCAAATGTTTTACTCGTGGCTTTAGATCTATTTAATGCATTTAAGACATGCACTAAGTTCTACTCAAAATTATTGAGCACAACCAATGGATGACTAACTGGTAACTTTTTGTTGTGTGGACCAATTTGTATACCTTGATATTGTTAAACTAATTAATAAAGAGGGGACACAGTGGGTTTCTTCAATGATTATTTTGTGGTTCTTTTCTACCTCTCTTTGTGCGATTCGGCAATAGAGATTTCTTCCTTTTTAACATTTTTTTGGAGGATTACGGGGTTCTTCTTCACCATGTCTCTTTCCATAGTTATTAATGATATATATGACTGTTTATAGTGTGTTTCTGTGCGATTTGTTATCAACTTTTCGGTCTCACACTGTGTTAGTCTTCTGGTGGCAACAAGAATTAGACTCATAATTACCAGGAAAGCTTAATTGAATTACACATTTAATCTATTTTTTTTATTTTTGTTTATATTATTTTATAGAGATATAAATTAATATCATGAGATCAAGTAACTTGGTGTTAGATATTGTTTGGGGCCCACCCTTTGATTATAGATTCAAGAAACGTAACTTTGAGCATGTGATTTTATTTTAATTGCTTTCCTGCATAATAATTTTTTTCACTAATAACTAATATTGATGAAAAGATATATGCTGCAAAAAAATATAAAAAAATAATCAAAATACCTTTTAAGAAACTTTTGAATGGCATTTTTTGAAGCTTTAATTTGAATTCAAGATTGAAGATTATAATTTTGAAGATTTGTAGGGATATAGATGAGGATACTTGTTGTGCAATAACACAGCAATCACAGCTGGCTGAGCTTATCCAAAAGACTTCTTTTATTGTTTTAGAACATTTTATTACTATAAAATAAATTAAAATTGTTAATTTTGGATTGTACTCTTAATTATTATGAATTTTGGATTACTTATTTATAACATTTCTATTGTAAATTCGAACAGTCTTATTTTTCATGTATTGCAAGAATTGACACCTTATATTTTAAAAGACCAAACTATTTGAAGTTATTATAATAACTATTTGGATGTATGGTGTCAGACACAAAGTGATTTTGATGCAATGTCTTTGTGGCTACTGGTGCACTTTATCGCCGTATAACACAAACTAAACTTTGAGAGACAGATATATACACTAGTTAAATACATGGGCACTTATGCAAAACCTATTTTCAGTAAAAATTTAGTATATAACCTTGGAAAGTAGTTAATTCCTCAAGACAGCCATGATTAGACCCTTATTTCAAATTGGGCTCTGAAAATATGAAGACTCGATCGGTTGAGAAGTTTTTAAACTCGATTTGGAAGCTAATCAATGACAAAATACACATTCACAATCAACCATAAAAAAAACTCTTGATTACAACCAACGAAAGAAAATGGTAGTTAAGTACATAGGATCTATGGTATCTTTTACTCCGCCTGCAATTTGAAGAGTTAGTGTTGCTAATCTAACTGGTATGGCAGAGCTTATCTAAATGTTATCATGTCATGCATCGTTTCATCTGAATTACAGTTAATTCAGAGGAAGTGGTATTCTTCAGTTTGTGGGGTCTAAACAATTAAAAATGAGTATGCGTGGCATATCCAAAAGCGGAAACGTTTCTGTTGACGGAAGTAAGAAAGTTAAGTAAGAAACAAAGACAAAAGCAGGGGGAGAGAGAGAGTATGTGTGAGATGAAGAGTATAAATACCTTTAAGGCTGGTTTAGTAGGGCTATTTAACTTCTCTTTTTTTAGTTTATAAGTAAAATAGTTAATTTTTTTATTTTACTTTTTAACTTTTTTTCTCATTTTTAGCTTATATAAAAGTAAAAAAGTAAAAATTTTTAAACTTTTTTACTTATAAGCTAAAAAGTCAAGCTTAAAATAAGCTTAACTAAACAGATTCTTAAGGGTACATGACTCTTTCACAACTCAAAAGAAGAGGTAGGTGGAGTGAAAAGAAAGAGACATTATTACCCAAACGCAAGTGATTTGCAGATTTAATTATTAAATTTAAGTGATTTTGAACTTATTTATCAAATTCATGTTGCTCAAGTAGGTGTGACTTTGAAACACAATTTCTATGGAATCTAGAGCAAGCTTTAAATTATACAAGTCTTTTTCAGGACACAATTTTAAGACTGAAGTTATGTTTTCAAGTCACATTTTCTTAAGCAATATAACTTGGTAAATAAGTTCAAAAATACCTAATTTTGATAATTAAATTTACGATAAAATATACTTTGCACCCTTACATTTTATATCGAATTTTACTTCAGTACCTGTACTTTCAATTGTAACAATTAAGTCTATATATTTTTAATTTATTATAATGTCACCCTTCAGTTAGTGTGATAATAGATATTTTTTTTAAAAAAAAGGACACGTGAGACACATAGAGCTTTTCAAAACTTATAAAAGGGTGATATTATAACAAATTAAAAGTATATGGACCTAATTATTATAATTAAAAATATAGATCTTAAAATAAAATTTAGTGTAAATTACAAAAATACAAAATGTATTTTCCCCTAAAATTTAAAAAGAACACGAATTTTATAATAAACTTTATGAATAAGCTTTACGCGTCAGGCTTGTGAATGAGATAAGCCATTAAAAATTTTGAATTTGTGTCCCACATCTTTCGACCATGTGTTGGCCAGACTTGTATTGAGACGCCATGTGTATGGATTTAATGATGAAATTGAAATAGGAGGTGGATACTGAAAGTGTAGCAGGAGGTGAAAGTTAGGAACATAGATTGCTGAACCCTCCTTCGAGGAAACGAAAGCAAGTAGCAGTGGTATAGCAGCTCAACTGTCTCTTTTTATTTTTATTTTTATATAGTTAGATACATATTGCAAGTGACGTGAATCTATGTCGTACAATACTATTATTAAGTTATTCCAACTACCCAAGTCAGCAATTAAGTCTGTCATGGACCACACCAATAATGGTAGCATACCAAAAAGATAGGTTACCGACATAATTGACGTACGGCTACACCATAATTTATTTCTTCATGCAAAATTAATGTTTTGAACAAAGCTCCTATACATGTAAATTTTATTCATAGATTTTATCCTAATAAATTATCTAAAATTTAAAATAATTATGACTTTCACATAATAATATAGCAAAAATATATAAAATATACATGTAATTATTATATCAAATCATAAAATAATTGACTTTAATATCTTTAGTGATTTGTCGAAAACTAAATTTTTCTCTCTTCACCTTTAATTTTAAGTTACATATTAATGATGAGATCTATGTACATTTATAGGCAAAGACTATACTAATCCATCAAAATAGTTGTACAAAAAATAACTTTTCTTTGTTGACCAACAGAATAAGAAGTTTAAATAGAACAATATTAGAAACCTTATCATGACAAACCTAATAAATATATCGAATAGTTATTCATATAAGTCACATGGGCCACATCATATAAGTCATAAAATATCTTACACCATTTTCTTTGTTCTTCACTACCACCACCACCTCTTTTGTTATCTCCACGTCCCTGAAACTTTCTCCGGCATAATACTGTAATTCAGAATCAATTCTTGACTCCCCACCACAAGCTAGATAGCTATGTCATGATGGTGAATGACGAGAGTAGTTTTTTCATCACAATCCTGCGGCAGATTTGGAAAGACAGAAATCTGGAAGCTTTTAAAAATAAGAAAACTAGCACTTTTGAAAGTATTAGAAAGCCAGCAAGTACAGAAATGACATAGTTGAAGCTTTCCTTTTCTCCACTAAGACCAATGGTCTGAATAATACTAAACTTATAAGATGGTTTCCTCCCCTTGTAGGAAAAATTAAATTAAATACAGATGGAAGTTCAAAAGGAAATCCTGGACTGCATGATTTGGAGGTTTGTTCGGAGATGAAAGTGGAAGATGGCTTCATGGATTCATTGAAAAACCTGATGATTGCAACAGTACTGAAGCTGAATTATGGGGCATATATAGAGGATTAACAATCATGTTCGAGAAAGGGATCTATGAGGTGGAAGTGGAAACAGACTCGGAAGCGGCTCTAACACTCATACAAGAAGGAGATGTCCAGAGTTTTCCACAGAGAGCTCTAATAGAAGACTCCAAATTTTTATTGAAGAGATGCAGAAGTACACTCAGACACACTCCGAGAGAAGGAAATAATTGTGTTGATAAACTAGCTAAAATGGGAGCTGATCAGAATGAGCGTCTTGTTCTTTTGGAAGACCCACCAGATGGACTGCGATCTCTTTTGGTGGGAGATATGGTGGGAATGACTTTTATTAGGGAGTAGCCCAGTCTTTTTTGTCTTTTTTTCTTTCTTTGTTTTATTCCGAAGTACCAAAAAACAAAAAAAAAAAAAAAGAATGACCAGAACTCTGCATCTCACAAATTGCTCGATAGAGGTGTCGACCTTTCATCCATAGCTAAATAAATAGACTCACCATCTGGACTGTGAGTACTCAATGGACTCCTTGTAAAGCATGTAGTGTCCATTGAGTTCTCCTGCCAGCCTCTCTCCATTTAATCCATCCATGAGCAATTCAAGCATCCGAGCTCTAAATTTGAATTAACAATGACTCTTGTAGATGCTCCAGAGAAGTTTATGAAAAGAAAAAAAAACCCACATTATTTTATTATAGAAGATCATTATTGAATCAATGTATTCCTTGTAGTATGTAAGAATTTTTTTTCTTTTGCTCTATACAGTAAATCATAGAGTTCAATCCAGAAAATAGTGAAGTTCCAACCATTCAGCAATAGATCTCAAACAATGAAGGACTTAAAATACCATGGGGCATGAGCTTTCGAGGCAACAATTCTAAAAGGGGCAGCGACGGATCTCATCCTAGAATACATGGGTAAAGTCATACATATACGTGTTCTAGTAATATTATTATAGCCTTTTTTTTTTTTTTTTAAATTTAATGGTATAGTAATGAGATTGTGTCGATGAATGATTTTGTGAGTTTCTGGGTGTGCATTCCTAATTTCATCCATATATGTATAGATATTTATTTATATATTTTCCTCTTTTCTAAACAAATTTTTTATTATTTTATATGCATAATTGCAGTTGAAAGTTTGGGATTGCCATACTTTGAAGTCAACCTTCGACTCAATTGGGACAAGTTTTAGGCAAGGTGCTATTTTTACAATTGGGGGAGTTATGATCAATCTAGTAGTCGTTCAAGGGAGTACTATCCATATCCGCCTAGATGTCCAAATCTCTCAATTATTACTGTTCAAGTCGCACACCTTTGCCCAGTCTAAGCAATGTAGAAATAATAGTTAAGAGTTCTTCATGTTCTTTCTTTTACCTAATGCTTAACGATATTAATGGTCATTTGTATGTAAATTCTAAATAAAAATTTCATTTTTATTGCATTACTTGAAATAATTATAGATGAACTTAAAATCCTTCTTTTTCTTTCCTCCTCCTCTATTCCCTCCAACCAAACAAGTCTCCCCACACTTTCCATCCTGATCCTCCAGGACCGCCACACCAAAGGCAACGTTTATATCAAAGGACAGAATTCCTTCGGCCGTCTCTCACCAATAAACATTAAGCAATGCTAGAGTTACCGGCATTTTTTACTGGGTTATTATCACGGATAGATATAAGTTAATGGGATCCACATTATTTAATAAATGTTGAATTTACTTACTTGTGTCTATTTGTAATAATAATCCGGTAAACAAAACCGGTGACTATATTATTTTTTTTAAATAATTATAATCTATTGAGTCACGACAGAAGCAGCACTGAATGATGACTGGTAGGCTTGTTAAACTCATTACCATTAGCAGTTGAGTTCTCCTTAATTTACTTCATTTTAGAGTTTTGAGTTGTAATTTTGACCAATGTGAATTCCTAAACTCTTATATGAAGAAATCAAGGTCACCCTAGGGCTACAGGGCCATGATGTTGCTGGGCTATGTTACTGTGTTTTTGTGACATAAACAAAGTAACTCTCTCTCTCTCTCTCTACGTGCGTGTCTGAGTATGAGTAATTTGAAGTGTAATTTGAAATGCCCATCAATCTAGTGATGAGAGTACTGTTAAGAGAAAGCTTCAATCCAAAAAAAATCCATGCTAGACCCTTTAATTTTTCTCTCTCCAGGCGCACGGTAGTGCATGTCAGTACACCGGAGGAATATGGACCACACCAGCAATGGTAGCATGTGATAAGAAGAGGGAAGGAGAAAGATCACAGGGCATACCACAAAATTAGTTACGGACATAAACGACTTACGGCTAAACCTATACAATTATACAGAAGTACTCACCAGTAAAGCTAAATCGAAATTGAGTCCAAAATCGAATTTCACGTGGACAACGTTAATGCTCAAAATCTTCTTCAAGCAAAGAGCCAAAAACCGATAGAAATGGGCCTAAAACACTGCATGTGGTCCTTCACGGGAGGTCCGACTTCTTGTATATATGTTTCGCACAATGTCCCAAAGTTCATAATCACTTCACTCCCTTTGCAAAGTTGCCAACTCTGAGGAGAGTGCTGGTAAGCAACTATGGATTCTTCAACAGCAGTTTGGGTTTTTGGGTTGCTGGTGTTCGTTGGATTAGTTGGTGGACAAATAGGCGGTGTTAGTGGCGTACTTGCTGCGAGCTGCCGGTTTCCTGCCATATACAACTTCGGGGACTCAAATTCGGACACTGGAGGGAAATCGGCAGCCATGGACTTAGTGCCGCAACCAAATGGCCGTACTTTCTTTGGCAAGCCATCTGGAAGGGTTTGTGATGGTCGTCTCATCATAGATTTCATAGGTAAGCAGTCTCGTCTAGTAACTATGTCGGTGGAATGATGCCACCGCTAGCTAGCTACTTCTATTCTTGTTTACATAAAAAATAAATAAAATTGCATTTGCCCCTGCCCACCCCTTTGGAGAAGCAAGTTGATGTTATTGTTCGGTGCAGCTGAAAATTTGAGATTGCCATATTTGAGTGCGTACCTGGATTCAATTGGGACAAATTTCAGGCATGGTGCGAATTTTGCAACTGCAGGTTCGCCTATCTGTCCACCCGGCTTTAGTCCATTCCACCTAGCCATCCAAATATCACAATTCATACAATTCAAGTCACGCGCCACTGCCCTCTATAACCAAGTCAGCAGCAACATTATTGGTGAGTTAACGTTATTATAGCTATCTTCCTCTTTCTTAATTTGTGATAGAAAACCAAAATGTCCAAGATGTTTCGGTGAGTAATGAAATCATGTTTTAGGATTGCAAAAATTACATTTGAGTCATCGTGCCTAAGTAACAGTATATAGGCACTTACTAGTGTGGAGATATATATATATATATATATATGTATAGGATGGATTTGTATAATCTATTAATGAAGATTAATTTGGTGGCGTATATGCAATGCATCCTGCAGGGAATGATATCAAAACAATATGTAAAAAACGTCATCTTCCGAGGCCCAAGGACTTCTCGACTCTATACACCAATGACATTGGACAGAATGATCATTCCTATGGTTTTCAAAGGCCCGAGGACTTCTCGAATGATCTTTCCTATGGTTTTCAGAGGCCCGAGGACTACTCGAATGATCTTTTCTGTAGTTTTCAGAGGCCTGAGGACTTCTCGAAGGCTCTATACACTATTGACATTGGACAGAATGATCTTTCCCATGGTTTTCAGAGTACCACAGAACAAGAAGTCCGAGCATCCATTCCTGATATGATGGACAACTTCACCCTAGCAGTTCATGTAAGCAACACTCCCATCCCATCTGTCAGGCCAAAATTGGAGGGATACGAGTAGTTGTCCTGTGACCATATATATACATATAATATCCCATCAAATTAATTACATGGTGATTTAAACTAACATTTCTGAGTTGTCTATTATGTTTCAGCAACTATACAAGGAAGGGGCAAGGGTCTTCTGGGTACATAATACTGGGCCAGTTGGCTGCCTACCATATATAGTTCTCTCCGACCAATCAAAACCTGAAAATTTGGACCAGAATGGTTGTGTGAAGACTAAGAATGAGGTGGCTGTGGAGTATAACAGGCAGCTAAAGGACAGGGTCTCCCAGCTAAGGGTACAACTCTTAGATGCAGCATTTACTTATGTAGACATGTACTCAGCTAAATACGCACTCGTAGCCAATGCAACGAATCTAGGTAAAACTTTACTTACTATCAATATATATATATATATGAGGAGCTCATCTTGAGACCGAATAAATCTAACACATATATCTAATTATTGTTCTCTGGGCTTGGGGATCTGGTGGCAGGTTTTGATGATCCAATGGAAGTCTGTTATTCAACCATCAACGGCACCAGTTTGTGTATTGATCCATCAAAAGTCATTAGCTGGGATGGCATACACTACACTGAAGCTGCCAACATGTTAATTGCAAAACTCGTTGTCAATGGCTCCCTGTCTGACCCTCTGATATCGGTTGCAAATGCTTGCCATACTCCCATGAAATCTTAATCATGATGCAATTAGTCAATAATATGTCACCATGCATTCAGTTGCCTATATTATCATAGTAATCGATATTGTTCAACTATTGTAATAGGTATTCTTGGTTTCTCTCCCAAGGATACCATATTAAGAATGCTTTTTCAATGCAAGTTTAGTAATTGAAAATTTCAATTGTCTGTTTTAGATGTCGTTACGGATCCTAATCTAGCTGCTGCCTCTTTCTTTACTTTTGTCTCTTCAATTAGTTTACAACATGGCTAGCTATTACATTACTTAGTGTTCTATGGGATGGATGAATGGGACATGATTTACCAACAATTATTTCGCTCAAAAACCTTCTGTACATATCAAATTAAAAGACAGAAAAGATGAGAGAGATCGGCATCTCACTCATGTGTTGGAGGTTGCGGTTGAAGTTCAGTAACAGGCAATTTGGTGTAAGAAAATGGCAACTGAAATTCCGCGATTTCTTTATTAAAATAGAAGATGTACAAAGATGAAAGTGAAAAAGGAATTCGATCATCTCGTCAAACACTGATAGTTGCAACATTTTCCTCCCTCATTCCCCAAGGTAAAATAATTGACAATTTGAACCACAGTCACCTTCTCATTATCATTTTTCTGACTTTGTATTTTCAGAGTTGCATAGCGGAATCAAACCAATCAACCCAGAGTAACATTTTTTTCTAAAAAAACATATTTGACATCTAAGCAGGCATACATCAATGGCATCAGAATGAGTTGGTGCCATCATCATTATCACATGTGGGCTCAGTAACTACTCCAAAATTGAACAATAAAATTAACTGTTAATCTCAGCACAAAAAAGATTATTCAGTACTGTACTGAAATAGAGAAAAAATCTAACTTAATATTTTAAAAGGCCCAACTACCCACCTTAACATTTTTTTTTTTTTTTTTTGGGTACAAAGGGAAATGAAAAACAAACAGAATTAATAAGTTATGCAAAACATTACTCCTGCCATATTGACTTGGAGCAACAAAAGCAAACTGGAGGACTTTCCAAAATCACAAGACTCGACTCTGCTTCCACTCTAGTGTTAGCCAACCAGTCAGCACAATTATTTCCATACCACAAAGTGTGCTTAAAACAACAGTTGAGTCTCCGACTTAAGAACATGCAATCCTCAATAATTGCTGTGTGCAGATGATTTGTTGCGTTACCTTCTGTTATGAGGTTGATTGCATAGGATGAATCGGATTCGATGATTACATATCTAAAGTTGTTGCTCTTGATAAGCTTGAGACCTTCAAAGATTGCCCAAATTTCTGCCTCGAAGCTTGTTGCTTATCCGAAGCTCCCAATGAACCCTAAGATCCATACTCCTTGATCATTCCTAAAAAGGCCACCATAGCCAGCTTTTCCTGGATTATCTTTAGCACTGCCATTCACATTCAGTGTGATTTTACCTCCAGGAGGAAAAGACTGCTTTATTAGTTTAGTTTTCTTAGAAAAAAGACTACCAATTTTCTTGAAAAGCTTCCTAAATATCTTTTGCAAATTTGATAGCATCTAAGCTTTACCATCATAATTAGAGTAATGCTATACAACTAAATATATAATCAGAAAATATAACAAGAATGATATAGTTGAGTTGTGGGTCTATCACTTTAAAACAAAGAACCTACCAAGATATATTTTAATTACAAAATTATAGCATCATTTTAATTTAAAATTCTGTACAAAATTTCTAGAAGAATAGTATTTTTCTCATAATTATTACCGCATGTTGCTAAGTGTATCAGTTTTGAAGTTATTAAAATAATTATTTGGAAAAGTAATTGTCATGCAATGTCTTTGTGGCTACAGGTGCACTTTATCGCCGTATGACACAAACTAAACTTTGAGAGAGAGAAATATATATATATATATACATACATATTGCAAGAGACATGTATCTATGATGGTCAATGCTATTATTAATTTATTCCAACTACTCAAGTCAGCAATTGAATACTGTAGCCAAATAAATAACACTGATACATAGTCATGGACCACGCGAATAATGGTAGCATACCAACAAAATAAGTTACCCAGTAATTAACGTACGGCTACACCAATACAATTATACAGAAGATATTCGTATGAGTCAAAGCGACTATATGGAGCGACTGCTACCATAGTTTATTTTTTTATGAAAAATTATAAAAGTTTTGAACGAAGCTCTGATACATATAAATTTTATTCATAGATTTTATCATAATAAATTTTTAATTCAAAATTTAAAACAATCATGACTTTTAAATAATGATATAGTGAAAATACATAAAATATATATATAGTCATTATAAGAAATTTTAAAGTAATTGACTTTAATATTTTCAGTGATATGCTAAAAATTGAATTTCTCTCTCTTAATCATTAATCTTAAGTTACACATTGATGATGGGGTCTGTATACTTTTTAGGCAAAGAGTCTACTAACCCATCAAAATAGTTATATAAGAATACCTTTTTTTTATTGACCAACAAAATAAGAGGTTTAAATAGAATAGTTTTAAAAACCTTATCATGACAAATCTAGTAAATATATCTAATAGTTATTCATATAAGTCACATATACCACATCATGTGTACAATAAAATATCTTACAACATTTTCTTTAATCCCCACCACCACAACCATCACCTCTTTTGTTATCTCCACCTCCCCAAAACCTCCTCCGGCATAATATTGTAATTCAGAATCAATCTTTGACTCCTCAACATATGACAGATACCTGCGCCTTGGTATGATTGATCAGAACTCTGCATCTCATAGACTGCTTGATAGAGTTGTTGACCCTTCATCCATAGCTAAATCAATGGACTTACTATATGGACTGTGAGTACTCGATGGACTTCTTGGAGACCTCTCCGTGAAAATTTCCTTGTTAAGGCATGTAGCGTCCATTGAGTTCATCGGCCAGCTGAAGCCTAAATCGAATCCTGCAAGGTACGGATTTGCATTGTAGTTTGCCGACAATTCTCTCATTATCGTTCTTGTCATAAGATTGATTCAAATATAGAAATAGATAAAAACTCACAATGTAATGTCTCATGTTGAATTGCAAATCAAATGGAATTGAATTTAAGAGTAACAAGAGCAGACCAAAATTTGTTTTATTTTGAGATAAGTTGATTCTATACTACCAATGCAATAAAATTAAAGGCAATTAGCAACTAATAGATCAATTAAGCAAAGCAATTGAAAAACTTAGACCATTAAAGAAGGATTTGAATGCAATTGTTCCAATCCACCAAGTTCCACAAGTATTCTACTAGAGGTTTGTTAACTCAAATTAAGGATCACTCCATGAATTCTTGATTCGGAGGATTTTGACTTTAAAACCTTGAATTCCTTCTTAATTAGGATTAGATTTGAAATCAGTATATAGAACTTTATAGACAAATCTTAGATTCGTGCAATCCTTATATCAATTGAAGAATTGTGCATAAAAATTACCAAATTGTGTTATGAATCCAAGTTTTCTTATGAAATTAAACCCAATTAAGAAGTGAAGTAGAAATCATATGATAATTCAATAAAATTCATATACCTCCATGAAAATTCTCAAAGATCTTTGACAAATCTTTACAATTACATCCACAGTGAGGTTTAGCTACTTGGTTACAAGAAAAGCTAAGAAAATCTCCTCTCTTTCTACAGTGCTCTCCCAATACAAACTATCTCTAAAATAACTAAGTTTAAAAGCTGAGAACCCCCTCAAAATAGGCCAAAATCTTATTTACAAGCAAAAATAGAACAGAGGCTCCGACAACCATGCGCTTTATGTTGTTGTCACTACTAAAAACGAACTTTTTACAACATGTTTATTTGTGACGGCTACTTTGCCATGGCAAAAAGTGGTATTTGTGACGGAAAAAAAGCCGTTGCAAATGTTATCGTAAAAACTCACTGTTGTGATGGTGTTTTTGCGACAGCGAAGATCCCTTCGCAAATGGTACTCTTTTGCGATGGCTAAGTTCCCGTCGCAAATGAGTACCTTTTGCAACAAGCCTTTTGTGACGGCTCGTGCTTGTCGCAAATAACTTATGAAATAACGTCGGTTCTTTAATGATCTCAAAATTTTCCCTTTTTTCTTTCTCTTTGTTGATCTAAGAAGCCTTAGGGCTGGCCACGTTCTGTCTCTCTCTCTCGCAAACAAGGGGACCTTCAGCCACCGCCACGGCTGCCTCGATCAGCCACTGCCACCTTCAGCCATCACCACCACCACCGCTGCCTTCAGCCCCCGCCATTGGCGCCTTCAGCCTCCGCAACCTCCATCGCTGCCTTCAGCCATCACCACCGCCGCCTTAGGTATGCAGTGATGTCAAGCGTCTCTTCCTTCATTCTATTTTGGTTTCTTTCACATTTTGCTAATTCAATAGAGCTAGGGTTTTACAAGTTACAATGGTGCTCGGTTTTTCTCTCTACTCTACTAGTAGTTGTTAGTCACTTCCATTGTATGTACATCTGTGTGCATATGTATAGTCTACCAAATTAGGGTTTTGTCTCGGAGTGATTTTTTTGCTTTTTCTTTTTTGTGTTTTTTTTTTTTTTATCTAATTCGTGGGTTGGTCTTTGACTTTTTTTTTTAATTTATTATTTTCCATGGTACATTCATCTGCAGAAACTAGGGTTTTATCAGGGTGTAATTCTCAGTAATGGTTGGTGCAGTTGGATGCTGTTATGTACTTAATTTTATAATGCTTCTATTTCTTATGCTTTGGTCGCACCGTGATGCATTTGGTTACTCAGAAAATATGGCGAAAGAGAAGAATCTATAGCTTACGGCATGCCTTTCTTCATTTGGGACCAGTGGAAGTGAAAATCTCTGTGGAAACGAACCTTTAGCATCTATTTGGCTTTCTGTGGTTTATTTTAATTTTTTTTTATATTTTATGAAACTAAATGAATATAAATAGTCAGCTCAAAACCTTGTTTGTTTTTCTCAAGTTTTTTTAACATAGCTACCACAGAGAGGGTTTTTTTCAATGCTTTATTGGTTGATTTTCAGCACTTTGCATATCCTAGCATTTTTTTAGAAAAAAGTATTCTCACCTTAACCTTTTTCTCCAGTGTGGTTTTTGGAAGACTGAATCTGAACAATTGTTCCAGAATTCCTTCAGATCTTGGGAAAGTTTAAGCACTTCGACTACAATTAGCATTTGTTGCATATTGTACTAGCATAAACTGCAAAATCACTCCCAACTGAGTACTTATCCCCCAAGAAAAAGAAAGAAAATCACTTCTAATTGGGAAGTGGTTCCCAAAAGAAAGAAAAATCATTCAACAGTGACTTCCCTATTAGTCGTGCTAAGCTTGCAAATCCATTCCTCGGTTTGCCACTTGAATGTGGGAAATGCGAATCATGTGGTGCTGCGGAACCAGGGAAATGTGAAGGTAACTGATTTTTTATCTTTTGTCTTTGTTGTTCTTATAATACTAAGAAGTTTGAAACCAGAAAATGCATTTCAAGATGTTGCTCTTTCTTGATAATATGGTTAATATTTCTTCCCGTTTTATGACACAGAGATAGGAACTAACTAGACTTCGATTAAGTCAAGTGTATTATCTCTCTTCCAAGTGTATTATTTTTAAGTCTAAGATCAGAGGTAAGAATTTGAATTAAGTTTCCATCACGTTCATTGATTTGGAGTCAATAATTAATCGGACAAAAAAAAATCATTCAGACCAGTCACCCTTGGAAACTGAGGTATCCCTAGTTTTCTTTTACTTCTCAAGACTACGAATATATCGGGATGTTCTATTGATTTTGCTTGCTTCTTGAAACTGCAAGGAAGCAACAACATGATTCAATAGGGTATGAAGATTAACTTCATTCATACTTTTTTTTTTCTTTCTTGGAATTTACTCGAAACAGCATAGTTGATCTTCCAATGTTTTGGGGGATTATGATAAGTTTTTACTTCTTGTTTATGTGGGAAATTTGGCATGGGACATTTGCCCAAAACTCCACCCATTGTCTTTTTATTTTTTATTTTTTATTATTGAACAGGGGATGCTCTGTTTTCCTGGAAGACCAAATTGATAGACCCAAACAATGTTCTCCAGAGTTGGAACCCAACACTGGTCAATCCCCGCACCTGGTTTCACATCACTTGCAGCACCAACAACAGTGTTACAAGAGTGTAGGGTGCTATTTTATTTATTTATTTTATGTCCTCTGAACTTGAAAGTCGTTTCGTTTCAGCCTGGTTTTGTTCCTCTAATTAGAGACTTTCAAACATTATTTGGCTGTTTTGAAGGGACCTTGGCAATGTAGGACGCTCGGGAGCTCTTGTACCTCAACTGGGAATGTTCACAAGTCTTCAATACTTGTAAGCCATTTCATAGAATCAATTTCAGTCATTCTGCTTTGGATGATCCAAACTCCACGAAGAAGGAATACTAATGAATTAACTGATTAATGAAATTGTATGAGATTTTTTTTGGGTGCTATAATGAGTGTTTCTGATCCCTGTTCTACTTTCATAGCTTCCATTTCTCACTGATCCAAATAGACAGACCCATGTTTCATTTCTTTCCATTCATGTCTTTTTTTTTTTTTCTTCTTCTTCTTTTCCTTTTCCTTTATTGGTATCACTTAGCATGGAGTGAGAGGACTGATGTTGGACATGTACGACTTCGATAACAATATCTGGCTCTTCAATTCATTTTGTGGACAGTGTTACAAATTCACTGCCTTTGTAATCAACCATCCCATTTCATTAATTTAGTATTCTTACATTAATTCTTTCCAAAATCCTAATTGTGAGTCATGGGTGATAGATTAGTAAATTTGTAAGGCTTGCTCCTAGGTCACGGTGAACGTCTCTAGTTGACTGTGAAGGAAAGCTAGGTTAAGAAACACCGGTGCGATACTTGTCAAGAACTCTTCAATTTCGATGCCAAAGTTAAATTTTGGGAGGATAATCTTGCAGAGTTTCAGCTAGGGTTTCGTATACATACCTTGGGTAGGAAGGCTTAGGTTATCTTTTATGTTGGCGTGGTTTTGGAGTGGGCCCAAGAGTATTTGCTGGCAAGTAGTGGATATGGTAACCTTTCCACATGGCGATGTATCGTTGGGTAATCAAGATCTTGGCAAGGTAGTGGAGGACATGATTCCCCCCCCCCCCCACAAAAAAAAACCCACACATGGCGCCTCCTTTTGGGTTTATCAGGCTGATGACAGCCTGGTGGAGAAGGTGGTTGTCCCTCCACACGTCATCCTTTTGGAGTCATGCTACCTACCCTAGTATCAATTACTAGGGGTTACTTGTAGTCGTGGTCCCAAGTGCGAAGGTCGGCATCTTTCTACCCAGCATTACCCACTCGGTATCAGTCTAATCGACATTGATCTGCTCAGCATCTCTCACTCAGTGCTGCTTGAGTGCCACGTTATATGTGTCTTCCATGGTTTGGTTCATTAGAGAGACACGGTCTGGCTTTCGCTGTGACCCTGGTCAGCTATCGTCTAAGCGGTCCCGATCAGTTGCTTTTAATTTCTCTAAGTACCTCGGTTGTGGTAAGGGAAATTTCAATAACAAATGACTCCTCGCAAGGAAGGCACATTTATGACATTGTAGGCGCAATGATGGCCATAGCTGACCATGATTAAGCATGTCACTTGACGCCTCGATGACGTGTACCCTTCTCATTGGTTCTCAATCCACGACGTGACTAGTTGACTGTTAGCTATTGGATCGGTGGTTAATGAGTTGATCTGAGCCATTGATTTCAGAAAGTAGGGTTTTAGGCCTGGCGATTTCAACATTTGGCTTTAAGATCTCGGTTGGAGGAATTGGCTTGAAGGATATTGCAGAGCGTAATCCATCTAGGGGATGGGGAATAACTGTTAAGCAATTCCACCTACAAGCTCACCAAGTACCTTAGTCAGGATCTGCTTGAGGTAAATCTCATAAAATTTCACAGGTGTAGTTGCTCTGTTCATTCTTTCTTGCTTCTAACTATGCTCGCTTTTTTGTTTGATCAGGCTACTACTAGGCTTTCCATACTGAGCACTAGGGAGATGAGTAACGAGAAGGCCTTCCTCAAGCAGAGGTGTAAGCACCCCATTTTTGTCTGCTCGGCAGTTTCTAGTCCGTCCAAACTTGAGTTCCAGTCAATATGGACATATTTCAATTTTCCAAACATAATTTAGTCAATCCATCGCTTCACGGGCCCGCCAAGCCCAAATAAAGGCAAAATGACCAAAATGCCTTTGGGAGCATTGTTTGGTCCAATTCTAGTGGGCATGTCTTTTCAAAGACGATAAGTCCTCATTTTAATCTCAAATCCAATTTCGAGTTCAAGTCTAGTTCTAATTAAGTCTGGCACGTCTTTCAAGAAAGTTAATTCCTCGAGGCAGTAAGTCCATCTTGTCCGGCACGTTTTTTGATAAAGCTTTTTAGAACGATAAGTCTATTCAAACCCGTCGACTAGGATGAGACCCCAAGTCCCCGAGATGGTAGAACTGTCCACCTTTGACACCTGCTAGCCTGCCTATGAAGAAATGTCCGTTATTCGGCGCACCTTTCGAGAAAGTTGATTCCTCAAGCGATAAGTCTACCTAGCAGCTTCCCGAGATCAGACAATCTTTGAAATGATCGCGAACTGTCAAAGTAGCAGAAATACTCGTAAACATCGCAACCGTCAGAGTGTTAGAAACACTCGTAAACAGGATGATATAGGGAATTGCCAATAAACTCCTATGTCACGGGACCGCCGTTGGAGTGGCGGAAACACTCAAAACCTAGGTCAACACTAGTGCCTACTAGCCCACTCTGGAGAAAAATGACCAAACTGCCCCTAGGACAATTTTTCGGCACGTATCTTGATAAAGTACCTAAGTCCTTAGAACGGTAAGTCCACTCTTCCAAGATTGTCTTAAAGACAATCCGGCATGATTAGGTGCCTTCCAATCGGTTTCGGGCCTATTCCGAGACCTTCCAATTAATATGACCATTTTTCCCCTAAGTATTTGAGGGCCCCGGGAACCACACCAGCTCTGGGTATCAAACCAGTAACCTCCCGGGGATGCTTTTGATAGTCTCCCAAGCCTTCCAATGTATTTTTGGATCATTCTGAGTCAATTCGGCAAATCTGATGCAAAATGACCATTTTGCCCCTAGTGGGCCGGTCACCTCTTTCAACAGCCCCGGCTCTTGGTATCAAAATGGTAGCCTCCTGGAACATTCTAGATAACGTTTCCAAGTCTTGAGTCTTCTTCTGGGATATTCCGAGTCCATCCCGATAGTTTTCCTGTCCGATTGACCGTTTTGCCTCTAATGGCCCGGTTAACCCCTTCAACAAATCCTGGCATCATCTTTCAAGTCTACTGCCTCTGGGACTCTATTTCAAGGGTTCTTGTCCCTTTTTGGTCATCTGAGCCATTCTTGGACTTGTAAATCATTCCTAAACTTTCCGATGTCACTCATAGTGAAGCTAGGCTAAAAATTGCTTGATAATCACTAGTATAGGCGCCTAAATCTTCTGAAGATACGTTACTTGCCGACCTTAAAACTTTCCTAAGTGGTTGGCGCCACTCCTAGTGGCGCTAGAAGGAATTTTTGCCTTGCGCCACTGCAACGGGCGCTAGGTTAATTCTTTGTCTATAAATACAGAGTCTCTTCTAGCTTGAAAAAGATCAAAAAACTCAGTCTAAGAAGCCTCCTCTTCGATATACAAAGCTCGAAGTCCTCCCAAACCCTAGTTTTCCTTAGGTTTTCCAAACCCTAGCCACTATACACTAAACCCTAGCCTCACATACACTTACATACTAGCCTCCAAAGCCTCTATACACTCATATACTAGCCTCCAAAGCCTCTATTGAAGACTTGAAGTGTTGCAACTCCAAACTTCCCGAAGATCGAAGCAAGCTCTCGAAGACCAACGCAAAGCAAAGTAAAGACTGAAGTAAAGAAAGCCCACAAAACATAGCAAATAAGGAAGATACAAGGTAGGCTCTCTATTTATGTTTATGTATCTTTCCCTCTCTCTCTTCTCCCTCCGAACCTACTTGGGTTTTCTTCTATTTTAATCCTCCATCTTCTACCCTCTCTTTCTTGCATGCTTGAAACAAGGGACTTCTCAGTCCATGTGCAGGATTAGGCTATTGAAGGTCATCGTGTCAGGGGCTTTATTTTAGTCTAACCGGAAACCACGTGGATTCAGCCCCCTTGGTTATGTGGTGAAGCCTTTAACCTTGTATGTTCACGACCCCAACTTGCATTGTGCATATCATGATCATGCATCTTTCCAAAAACTTGTTTGCAAAACTTGCATTAAAATTGTTTTCAAACTAGCATCAAAATCTTCTTTTTTCAAACTTATTTTCAAAATCACAATCCTAAGGTGATTTTAGCTTTTCCATGAGTAGGGTTGCTTTAGGAAAGTGTCACATTTAAAGTGACTTTCATGGTTCATATTTTTAATCCTCTCCAAAATCTCTTTCGAATTTACTTTCCTAAAAACGCTTTCCAAAAACGCTTTTTTAAACCTCTTTTTAAAAATCTCTTTTCTAACATACTTTCTAAAACTCTCTCTAATCTCTTTTGCAAAGTTGCTTTTTAAAAATATGCTTTCTAAAAACTCATTTCAAAAATTCATTTTTCAAAATTTTTTTTAAACTCCTTTCCAAAAAGTTCTTTTCAAAATTCACTTTCTAAAAACACTCCCTAATTTTCCTTCCTAATAACTCTTTCCAAAAACTCTTTTAAAGTTTCACTTTCCAAAATCTCCTTTTTAAATCTCTTTTCAAGTTTACTTCATAAAAACTCTTTGCTAAGATTTCTTCCAAAAATCTTTCTTTCCAAAAAGTTTTACTCTCTAAAAACTCTTTTCTTCGAGCCCAAATCAAGCCCTAGAGTCAATAATTAAGAAACCCTAATTCTCTTTCCTAAAACTTGATTTTCAATCTTGTCTTAAAACTTAGATTTCCAAAACCTATTTTCTACATCAAATCATAGACTTCCAAATCTAGAATTCTTAAAACTTCACCTTTCAATTCCATGTCAAATCCAATCTCCCATTTAGGAAATTAGATCCAATCCTCCGTTTTTTAAACAAAATCAAATCATATCTTTTTTAGAAATAAAATCCAATCTTTTATTCTAGGAAGTAGAAATCAAATCTTTTCTAATCCAAGTCTTTCCTAATGCTCATCTTTCTTAATTCCATACCTTTCAAAATTTCAACTTTCCAAACTTCAAATTTTTAAATCTTTCTAAAAATAAAATTTCTCTTAAATCAAATTTTCTAAATTCAAACCTTTCCAAAATTCTAAACTTTCCAAATTCGAAACTTCTTTAAGTTGAACCTTTCTAAATTATAAATCTTTCCAAAATCTAGATATTTCTTAAACCTAACTTTCCAAATTTGAAAATTTCCAAAGTCAACTTTTTCTTAAAAAGTAAACTTTCTTAAATTTCAAAAACTTTCTAAATTCAAAATTTTCCAATTTCAATACCTTTCCTAAGTTCAAATCTTTCTTAGTTCAAATCTTTCCTAAAATGAACATTTTCTAAAATGAAACTTTTCTAAATTGAAACCTTCCTATTTTGAAAACTTTCCTAATTTCAAGATTTTCTAAATTCAATCTTTCTTAAACTCCGACTCTTCATGTTTTCTAAATCGAACTTTCTGATCAAGTCCTTCTTAACCTTAAGTCTTTCCTAAGTTCTATTTTTCTAAGTCTAGGTTTCTGAAAACCAAGCTTTTCAAAACTAATCTTTTCAAATCTTCCAAGTCAATTTCTTAATCTTCCAATCTAAATTTTGACTCAAACTCTTTTTTAAATCAAACCTTCTATCGGACTCTTGTCCAAACTACGATTGACCTAATTCCTCAAAAGAGATACGTAGGCAACCCTCATGGGTGCGGTCATAACTTTTTTCAAATCTCTAATTCCATAACCTTTTTCAAACTTCCAATTTCAAAACTCTTCTTCAACTTCCAATTCCAAAAATTTATTTTCAAATCTCTATTTCTAAAACTTTCTTTCCAATTTCAAATCAAATCTATTTTTTCAAATCCATTTCACAAATCAAATCAAGCCTTTTCTCAAATCTCTTTTTAAAATCAAATTTTCTTTTCAAATCTCTTTTCAAAATCAAGTCTTTTTTTACACTTACATATCATGCATCATGTTAAACTTCTTTCTAAAAATTCTTTTCTAAAATGGATAGGATTGGACATTTATTAATCGAAGACTCTAATGAGTGTACCTAGGGTGAATAGACATGTAGGTACCATAAGGGTGGGGTAGGGTGATAGCTTAGTGCGTCTTCCCTACACGTAACCCACCCCCAGACTTAGATCACTGCTTTTGAAAGACCAAAATGGAGTTATTTTTTGAAAAGGGGCTTACACTTTTCCAAAGGTTGCCAAAGAACCTCTTTTCTTAAAAACTCTCTTTTGAGGGAGTATTTTCCAAAAACCTTTTCCAAAAAACCTTAAGTGTAATATCCAGATTGTGCTTAGTTTTTAGGTGACCTAACTCACCTTAATTAAGTTAGGTGGAGACTCTAAATTGTTTTTCCAAAAGCCCTTAACCAAATCAATTTTTAATTTAAATCTAGTCGCACTCATTCTTCTAAGAAGATGAGTGCTAACGAGAGAGCATTGTATTTTCTCACTTGTCTTTTTTGGGTACAAAAAATCGGGGTACGACAAGAGGCGCATAGCTAACCAGGCCCTGGCTGAGGTAGCTTCTTTGAAGAATAAACTAAAAGAGGTGTTTTCAAAGAAGGACAGCATAAGGGGGGGGGGGGGGGGGGGGGTTGCTAACCCTGCAGGAAGAGAAAGCCAAGTTGATGG
Source organism: Euryodendron excelsum (assembly GCA_033060915.1). Lineage (NCBI taxonomy): Eukaryota > Viridiplantae > Streptophyta > Magnoliopsida > Ericales > Pentaphylacaceae > Euryodendron > Euryodendron excelsum. Next base: position 45,541,229 of record CM065385.1, on the reverse strand, counting down.
GGGACTTGGCCAATGAGAGGGTTGCCCATGAGAAAATTATTGCTAAGAAGGCTACCCAAAAGGCTAGTCAGGCTAAGATAGCTGTTTTCCTTACTTAGGTGGAGGCAGCCGTCAAAAAGGCCTTTGAGGAGTACCACCAAGGGGAGACCTACCAGTTGGCACTTGGTGGAGCCTACATGCAAGGGTTTATTGAGGCCAAGGAGATGGTTGCCAGGTTCACCCTGGCCTAAATCTCTCTTCCTTTAAGGTTGTTCCTAAGGATGACACTGTCTCTATGGCAATTAAGAAGAGCAAGGTAGCAAAGAAGGATGGGGCAGCCGAGGAAGATGATGCCCAGTCAAAGGTCCCCTCCCCCAACAAATAAGTAGTTTTTGGTATATCTTTTACGTCCTGTCTTTTTGGCTTTGCCTTTGCAATGATTTTGATGTAACACTACTCTGGTCCTTTTTGTAATCCATCCATTATTATCAATAAATAGATTTTTGCCTTTTCTTTTTTATCTTGTTAATAGGTGAACGTTTTACTTTTGCACAGATGGTTATGTTAGGCCGCTGATCTGTTTGCTTTTGGGCATCTTTTTTTGGGCAAAGTTTACCTCTGGACCAGATGCTTTGTCAGGTGTGTTCGCCTTTTTTTTTCTTTGTCTATCTGGATTTCTAGATTAGCATAGTATTCCATTTAGCCATCTGCTTGCTCAGTCATGGGAGTCGGGCAGGACTTTTGTGGTAATCATTTAAGCGTTGAGCCCTTGCCCTTTGCTTGTTTGGTCTTGTGACTAAACATAACTTTTGTAATAGGCATTTGCTTTTGGCACTTAGCCTTTACCTGTTCGGTTGGTGACTGCACATGACTTTTTGTAATGGGTGTTTAGCCTTCGGCATTTTAGCCTTTGCCTGTTCAGTTTGGTGACTGCACATGATTTTTGTATTAGGCATTAAGCCTTGGGTGCTTGGCCTCTACTTGCTCGGTCTGGAGGTTGAACAGAACTTTTACGGTGGGCATTAAACCTTGGGTGCTTGGCCTCTATTTGCTCAGTCTGGAGGTCGAACAAAACTTTTGCAGTGAGCATTAAGCTTTGGGCACTTAGCCTCTGTCTAGTCAGTCTGAAGGCCAAATAGGACTTTTGTACTGGGCATTAAGCCTTGGGTGTTTGGCTTGTATTTGCTCGTTCTGGAGGCTGAATAGAACTTTTATAGTGGGCATTAAGCCTTTGGTGCTTAGCCTCTGCCTACTCTATCTGGAGACTGAACATGACTTTTGTAGTGGGCTTAAGGTTGAATAGGACTTTTGTAGTGAGCATTAAGGCTAGGGCACTTGGCCTCTGCCTGCTTAGTCTGGAGGTCGAACAGGATTTTTGTAGTGGTGTCCCTTGCAAGGAAAAGATTGAGGTATCCATGGAAATGAATTGAAAGATTTTTAGATAAGGTTTTTTTATAAGATACCAATTTTTCATTAATCTCTACATCTGCTATTACATTTGGGGGAGAAAGGAGTTGCACACACATAGTATTTTTAGGTGCTCAACATGCTAAGGATGAGACAATTCTCTGTCATTTAACCCCTTCAGTCTGTATGTGCCCTTCCTTGTAAAGTCATTCACCCCGTAGGGTCCTTCCCAATTAGGGCCAAGCTTCCCATTCTTGGCAATTTTGGTGGATTGGTTAACCTTCTTTAGGACCAACTCTCCTGGCTTGAAGTCTCTGAAGCGCACTCGGTTGTTATGGTATTGACGCATCTGCTGCTGTTATGTAACCACTCTGATTGCTAACTGTAAGCTCTTTTCTTCTAGTAAATCCAGGTCAATTGTCAAGGCCTCGTTGTTTGTCTTTGGATCATAGTCTTGAACACTTGTGCTCGCGATGCCGATCTCAATTGGTATAACCACTTCTGTTCCAAAAGTAAGAGAGAAAGGGGTTTGTCCGATGGAGACTCTTTCAGTGGTTTTGTAGGCCTGTAAGATACTGGGGAGTTTTTTTGCCTATAGTCCCTTGCCCTTTCTAGCTTGGTCTTAATGATCTTGAGGAAGGATTTGTTGGTCACTTCTACCTGTCAATTTGCTTAAGGGTGCTCTAGTGAGGAGAAATGGTGGCTGATTTGTAAATTTGAACACAACCCACTGAATTGCTTCCTTTTGAACTGCTTCCCATTATCTATGATGACCACCTTTAGGATCCCAAAGCAGTACACGATGTTTTCCAGATAAAGATGGCAATTTTCTGCTCTATAATGGTGGTGAGGGCTTCTGATTTAACCCACTTGGTAAAATAATCGATGGTCACTACCGCAAACTTGTTCTGCCCTCTGACTAAGGGTAATGGACCCATAATGTCGATTCCCCACTAGACAAAGGGCTATGGGCTCTGGATGGGAGTTCATTCTTAGGCAGGCTGTCTAGGGAAGTTGGAAAATCATTGGCACTTGTCACATTTTTTCATGAACTCCTTGGAATCCTTGTTCATTGTTGGCCAGTAGTATCCTACTCTAAGGAATTTATTGGCCGGGGAACGTCCCCTAGAGTGGTTCCCATAAATTCCTTTATGGATCTCCTTCATTATGTAAACGGCTTCTTCTTCTAGGCACACTTGAGAAGGGGGAGGGTGTGCCCCCTTTTGTACGAGACGCCATCAAGTATTACATAATTGTTAGCTCTGAACTTGAATCTTCTTGCCTTCAATTTGTCTTTTGGGAGGGCATTTAACTCCAGGTAATCTCTGATCAGTTTGGCCCATGAGGCTTCTTTTTCCACAACATTGACTTTTGGGGTTTAGACGCTTGGTGAATCAAGGATCTCCATGGGCATTTCAGGGTTAAGCTGCTCTGATGACGCGATTCTTGCCAATCGGTCGGCGTCTTCATTCTCCAGTCTGGGGATTCTCTACAGCAATATCCTCGAGAATTTCTTGGCTAAACTTCTAGCCATCTAGCAATATTCCTTCATCTTTTTTTCCCTTACTTTATATTCTCCCTGGATCCTGCTCGATCACGAACGATAAGTCCCCCTTATTGTTACCTACTCTGACCCCCTTCTCCAAGCAATCTGAAGTCTAACTGTAAGGGTCTCATATTCTGCTTCGTTGTTGGTTGCTAGAAACCTAAACCTGAGAGCATACTCCACTTTCTGGCCATCTGGGGTGACAAAAGCAACGCCTGCCTCACTTGACTGTTTGGTAGAGGAGCCATCAACATTCAATATCTAGTTATTCTTTGTATCATCTAATTTGGGTGGGGTATCGGGGAGGCTTGTAAATTTTGTAATAAAATTTACTGATGCCTGTCCTCTAATAGCCACTCATGGTTTCTACTGACCATTTCATGAGGCACCTTGAAGTTTTAGGCTTGTGTAGTACTTTCTTGAAGGGTTGGTTAGTCAGGACCACAATTAAGTGCGCTTAGAAATAGGGCCTGAACCTCTGTGCTGATGTTACAAGAGCAAAGGCCAACAACTCCATCTTCGAGTACCTTTCCTATGTTCCTCTGAGGGTCCTGCTGGTGTAGTAGACTAGTTTCTAGACCCCTTGGTCTTCTTGGACAAGGGCTGAGCTCACTGTTATTGCCGAAACGGCCCAAGTAGAGATAAAGTTCCTCCCTAGTGACCATTTAGCTGAGCAGAAGAATTGAGCCCAAGTACTGCTGTAATTGCTGGAAGGCTTCTTCACATTCTCCAATCCACTGGAATGCTTTTCTTAGTGTCTTGAAGAAGGGGAGGCTTTTGTCAATGGACCTGAAATGAATCTATTCAGGACTGCTACTCTGCCTGCCAACCTTTGAATATCTTTGATTTTCTTCAGTGCTTGTATTCCCAGTATAGCGCTAACTTATTTTGGGTTGGCCTTTATTCCCCTTTACGAGACCATAAATCCTAGGAACTTTCCTAACGCTACCTAAAACGCACACTTAGCAGGATTCAGCGTCATATTATAGGCCCTGAGGGTTTGAAAAGTTTTCTTCAGATCCTTCAGGTGGTCAGTTGTCTGCTTACTCTTGACCAACATGTCATCGGCGTAGACCTCCACATTTCTCCCGATCTGGGACTTAAACATCCTATTCACTAACCATTGGTAAGTTGCCCCGACATTCTTCAGACTGAACGACATCATTTTGTAACAATACAACCCCTTGTCTATGATGTAGGGTGTGTGTTTTTGGTCTCTTTCAACCATCCTAATTTGGTTATACCTTGAGTAGGCATCCACGAACGTGAGCATCTCACACCCAGTAATAGAATCTACCAGAAGGTCAATGATAGGTAGGGGGAAGTTATCTTTGGGCATGCCTTGTTGAGGTCTGTAAAGTCAACACACATCCTCCATTTCCCATTTGCCTTTTTTTAAATCACCACATTGGAGAGTTAGGTTGGGTATTGAGCTTCTTTGATGAACTTAGACTGGATGAGTTTGTCTACCTCGTCGACTATGGCTTCATTATGCTCTAGGGCAAAACTCCTTCTTTTCTGTTTGACTGGCCTAGCTTCAGGTGAAATGTTAAGGTGGTGGGTAGTAATCCTGGGGTCGATGCCTGGTATATCCTCATGCGCCTAGGCAAAGATGTTAGCATTACTCCTAAGAAAACTTCTTAGTTCTTCCTTGAGTGGCTCTGGGGCTATAGACTCGATCATGACCACTCTAGCCTGTTTTGGGCTGCCAACTAGGTCTGGGCTACTTATGTCCACTTCCTCCAAGTCTTCCCCTGGTTCTCTCCTCTTTACCTCTTCCTCGTCTCGTACTTCTAGTTTCTATATCACCAAAGTTTCTTTGATAGCATCCCCCTTAAGAGAGGTTATGTAGCACTCCCTCACCGTTACTTGATTACCCTTCACTATCCCCACACCATGGTCGGTTTGAAACTTCAACCTTAGGTGGTAGGTGGAGGTTACTCCCTTGAACTAGTTTAGGGATGTTCACCCTATGATCACGTTATAGGCTGAGAATAGTCCACCACTATAAAGTTGATGAGCTTGGTTATCTGCTAGGGTCCATCCCCTAAGGTAATCGGTAGCTCTATGGACCCAAGGGGGTGACCCTATCTCATGTGAATCCCACCAGTGAGGAAGTAATGGGTTTCAAAGCCTCTCTCTATATCTACAGCTGCTCGAATGCTTCTCAGAATAAGATATCTGCTAAACTGCCGCTGTCGATCAGGATCCGCCTGGTCTAAAAATTGGAAATAATGGCATTGATTACTAGGGGTTATCATGGGCCTAACACAACTCTGTAACATCTTCCTCGATAAAAACGTTGTCGGATGGTTCTGCACGAGGCTTCTTGTTTGGCCTTTTTATCACAAACACCTCTAATTACATTATAAAAGTGTAATTACAAGTTCTTAACTTTGTGGTTTTTTAGCATTAAAATAATTATAAATAGTTTTAATTAATTTATTTTTAATCCTAATAAATTTTGTTGAGCATTTTATAGGTTTTTAGGTAAAAGAGGGAGCAAACCCACATGGAAAAAAAATGAGTCTTCATTGAATGGAGCCCACCCACATGGACAAACATCCTTTTTTCAACAACTCCACCAAAACAAGCAACCCATATTTTTGCTTTTGGATAAAAGAGAGAACAAACTCACATGGAGAGAAGGCAACTGACATGGAAAAAAGACAAAAGAAGAAATTAATAATTAAAAAAAAGAATAATGCATCATTGTAGAGAATGGATGGCTTCATCTTATGAGTCTATAAATAGTAACACCAAGACCAAGGAAGGGGAAATGAGGCAAAAGAGAGATATATGTAGGAGCTTCCAATTATTTATGAAGTTATTTTTTTCAAGCTAAGTCTTTTCATTACCATGAGTAACAGAACTCCATAACACTTTGAATTTCATTGTTAGGAATACATTGGTGAATCATTGGATAGGGGTAATACTTAAACAAATAAGGCTCATCCCAAGAAAACATCGCACATTCCTAAAGAATTTCTTTCTATCAAGACTTGACCAATGTGAGGGAATCTTACTGGTAGCTAAAAAGTTGGTTATATCCACATACCAAGGAGTAGTAGCGTGTAATAGTGCTTGCACCTAAAAAAGATGCTCATCCAAAAAGTGTTTGTTTATGGGAAGGGAGTCTTGGGCGTTCCCATTAGTAGGGAGCCTCGAAAGATAGTTGACTACTACATTTTCAACCCCTTTCTTATCTCTGATCTCAATATAAAATTGTTGGAACAAGAGAATCCATCGAATGAGTCCCGGTTTTACATCAAGTGTAGTAAGCAAATACTTTAATGCGGAATGATCGGTGTATATGATAACTAACGATCCAATTAAGAATGATATGAATTTATCTAATGCAAAAACTATGACGAGGAGCTTTTTCTCTATGGTGGTACAGTTAATTTGGGCCTCATTAAGTGTTTTGATTGCATAGTAAATAACAAGTGGTTTCTTATTTATCCTTTGCCCAAAGACTGCCTAAACTGCATAATCACTCACATTGCACATCAACTCAAAAGGAAGGGACTAGTCGGGTGATTGAATAATAGGGGCGGTGGTCAGTAGCCCTTTAAGCTTCTCAAAAGCTTTTTGGCAAGAAGATGTCCACTCGAAAGAAACATCTTGTGACAATAAGTGGCACAAAGGGCGAGATGTGGCACTAAACCCTTAAATGAATCGTCGGTAAAAACCAGCATGCCCAAGAAAAGATTTAATGTCTTTAACAGTCTAAGGAATAAGGAACTTTTGAATCAATTTGACTTTAGCCTTGTCTACTTCTATCCCCTTGTTGGATACTATATGTCCAAAAACTATACCTTGTGTCACCATGAAGTGACATTTCTCCAAGCTGAGCAATAAATTGCTCTACTCACATTTCACTAACACCTTCTCAAGGTGTTCCAAACAAGCCTCGTAAGTATCCCTATACATAGAGAAATCATCCATAAAGACCTCTAAGAACCTCTCCACCATATCTCTAAAAATAGACATCATGCACCTCTGAAAGGTGGCTGGTGCATTACACAAGCCAAAAGGCATTCTCTTATAAGCATAAGTGCCGAAGGGGCATATGAAGGTGGTCTTTTCTTGGTCTTCTAGGGCAACCTCCATCTGGTTATAACCGGAATACCCATCTAAAAAGCAATAAAAGGCTCGGTTCGTTCAAGGACTTGGACCAAAAAAGGGAGTGAAAAGTGATCCTTCATAGTTAAGGCATTCAATTTACGGTAGCCGATACACATTCTCCAACAGGTTTGAATCCTAGTGGGAACTAGTTCATTAAGCTCATTATTCACTATCGTTATGCTGGATTTCTTAGGGCCCATTTGGGTTGGATTAACTCACTTAGAATCAAAGATGAGATAAATAATACCTGCATTGAGAAGTTTTAGTACTTGTTCTCTCACGACTTGCTTCATGTTTGGGTTTAAGCATCTTTGCATTTGATGTACAAGCTTAGACTTTTCCACAAGGTGTATACGGTGAGTACATGTAAGAGGACTAATACCGTGAAGGTCCGCTATAATTCGACATAATGCCTTTCCATGGGTATTAAGCATTCACACTAAAGATTCCTCTTGGCCTTCAAACATGCTAGAGGAAATGACAACCGGATAAAATTCACCTTCACCCAAAAATACATACTTGAAGGTGGATAGAAAAGGCTTTCTTTCTAGAATGAGTGGTTGTTGCTTAGAAGGGATTAGTTTAATAACACTAGGGATTAAGGATTCAAAAGAAGGGATCCATTGACCCACTTGCATACAAGACTCAACCTCTACCCCTTCTACAATTACGTCCCTCACACTAACACAGTCATTCTCTAACTGGTCACGAGGCTCACTCAAAACTAGAGCCCTCTCTAAAGAATCCTCAAAAAATTCATGCTCAAAGTGCTCATGGATAATAGACTCAGTAAAGTCTATTTCTCTGATGTCCTTGCACTCTCCCATTTGTTTACCCACAGCAAAGATATTCATCTCTAAGATTATGTTCCCGAATGACAGTTTTAACAACTCATTCCTACAATAAATAATAACATTAGCAGTTTTTAGGAAGGGTCATCCTAAAATGATAAGAATGTGTCATTTAGCATTGGCAGCCTCGACAGGTTGAGTATCTAACACTATAAAATCCATGGGATAGTAGACATTGTCTCCTTAAATGCGTATATCCTTAATAATGCCTCTAGGGACTTTAACAAATTGATTTGCTTACTCCAAGTCACCTGAGTAGGGCTCAACTCTCCTAGACCTGATTCTCTATATACTGAGTAAGAAAGAAGATTAACATTAAATCCTAAGTTATGCAGAGCACGATCGATTTTATGTCCACTAATTGTGCATAAAATAGAAGGACAACTGGGGTTCTTATATTTTAGCACCATTTTGCATTTTAAAATGGCACTCTAACTCTCATTCATCATAGCTGTCTCTCTGACATTCAATCTCCTTTTAATGGTACACAAGTTTTTCAAGATCATGGAATCGGAGGGAATCTGTTTGATAGCATCTAAGATATAGATATTGACCCTAGCCTATTTAAAGATCTTGTAAATCTTAGAATTCAATAATTCATTCTTAGATTTAGTCAATCGATGGGAAAACGGGGCATGTTTCATGATATTAATACCCGCGTCTTTAGTTACATCATTAGATTCAACGAGAGGCTTAGAATGATTCTTATTCTTTCTTGAATTTTGCTCACTTTCTTCCTCACTCCTTTCTTTTTCTTGCTCTTTTCCCAACCCTATAATCTTATCACTACCCTTTTGGCTTTCTTTCTTAGGAGGAATAATTTTATCAATAATTTTTTTATTTTTCTACTCCTAAAGGTCGTGATGGCTTGCACCTGCTCATTGATTACATTATAAAAATGTAATTACAAATTCCTAACTTTGTGTTTGTTAGCATTAAAATAATTATAAATAGTTTTAATTAATTTACTTTTAATTCTAATAAATTTTGTTGAGCATTTTGTAGGCTTTTAGATAAAAGAAGAAAGAGGGAGCAAACTCATATGGAAAGAAGACAATTGACATGGAAAAAAGGCAATTCACATGAAAAGAATGCAACTCACATGGCAATTGATATGGAAAAAAGACAATTGACATGGAAAGAAAAAAAAAAGAAGAAATTAATAATGCATCATTGTGGGGAATATATGGCCTCATCTTGTAAGTCTATAAATAGCAACACCAATACCAAGGAAAGGGGGAGCTTGAGAAGAGGAGGCAAGATAGATATATATATGTAGGAGCTTCCAATTATTTATGAAATTATTTTTTTCAAGTCAAGTCTTTTTATTACGATGAGTAGCTAGTTTTTTTTCTTTGAACCAATTGTGAAGATCATCCGAGGATCTTGGAATATTAATGGAAGTAATTGGGTTTTCATTATTTATGTTTAAAATATTTCAATTCTTGATAATTAAATTCTAGATTTTTTATAAAACTTAGATTCTTGACTAAGTTTGGTAATTTCTATACACAAATCTTAGTTTTGTATAGTTATTGCACAAATTGATGGTATGAATCTATGGCTTTAATTTTATTATTCTAGATTTAATTATTATTGATTTTTTTTTAATTGTTAAATCTTTTGAATCAAAGGCTCAAAACGAAGCTAATGATTTGAGTTACAAAATCTCTGTTGGAGTTTCGAATGAATTGGGTGATCGGATTCTTTGAATCCAAGACCATTTTATTAAGTTTAATTTAAAGTCTAGTTCAATAATCATCAAATCTCCCAAAATATTTTATTGACAGTGCTTCTGTGAGAAGGTTGCTACTGTGTGGGTTGGGGTTAGTAAGGCACATATGGGTTGGGTGGTACTATGTGGGTTGGGGCTTGGAAAGGTTAAACTTGTGGGTGTTTTCGTTGGGGTTGGTAAGGTTTGAGGGTTTTAAAACCCTCCTTGGTAAGCTTGAGGGTTTTAGGGACCCTCGTTTCTCCAGCTAAAATTAGGATGATTTCGCCAACCCAGGTTGTATGCATTAGAGTAGAGGTTTTCCCCACTCCTTTGGTCTGCATACCCCCCTTCGATATTGGCCAACTGTATTAACTTGGCCATACAATGCCTCTCACACTTCGAGTATGACTAGGTATGTGGCAGTGTCATACTTTAAAGTGTCACACACTAAACATAGTGAACTAGTAGGATCAACCTTTATGGCATTAACTTTAAACGTCTCCATAACCTCTACTTTACGAGAAAGTGAGGTAACTCTAGCATTCAGATCATCAACTTTCTAAAGTTGATACTTAACCCTTTGATGTTGTGTGGTAGGCCTGGTTTCAGGATTTTGGATCTCAATAGTGGCCCAATCTCTAGCTAAGTTAGCTAGGTAGTCAAAGTAGTTATGCGCTTTAATGAGATCCTTATTAGGATAATGCCCTACGCATATATGAATCGCTCCAAAAGATAGTGTAAATTTGAGCTTCCCCGTAAGAGAACGAGTGTCGCGATTGAAGTATAAAATTCGGTGAGTCCAAATATCGTATCCTTAAGGACCAAGCCAAATATAGGCTACCAACACTCAACAAACACTAGACTAGCTTGAATTGAATTACAACTATGTAAATTGAATATAAACAAAAGAGAAAATAAAAGAAATTGAAAATCTTCTCGGGTTTTGAGTTTGATAGATCTATAACTACTTAATGCATGAAAACTAACAATTGATCTATTACTAATGAAATTGAAAGCAATTAAGCACTAGATTTATCAATTAAAAATAGAGAAATTGAAATTCAAAGCAAATCTAAAGTGAATTTGATGCAATTAAAAGAGAATTTGGCTCAATTGATCTAAACACCTAAATAATCCAAGTTCCTATTAAAAGTTTTGATAACTCAAATTGCTAAACCACAACCAAGGGTAGCAATTCGGAGGGTTTATCTTTGAAGATTGGGCAATTCAACTCCAATTAAAGTTAGATATATAATCAATCTAAGGATCCTATGCTAATACTATCGATTTGGTTAATTCCATCCCACCATTGCTAAACCATGGCTTGGAATTGCCAAACATGGTCAATAACATAAGTGTTCTAAGAGATCCAACACTCAATCACAGTAAATTTAGAGTCCACAATGATAAATCAATAAAAATGTGGGTTACCTTTAAAAAACTCTTGGATTTCTTGAGTGTCTTTCACAATTGAACATAATTGAGTACTAGCTACTTGATTCAATTAGAGAAAGCATCAAGAAAATTAGATCTTGTATTTAATTGAAAGAAAACTAGTGTTTGAATACAAAGAAAATGAAGGAAAGTAAAGAAAAATGCAAAAAAATAAAGTTTTTATCACTACCCTACTCCTAGATACAAAGAAATATAAGAAAACTGAGTAAAAATGAGAGATGGATCCCGAAAATCCCGTACAAACCTGTATTTATAACAATGAAAATAAAACAGGGACTATCGGGACCGTACGTACGGTCTGACCACTGTACATACGGTGTATTTGTACACTGATTGCAGCTCTCTGAAGTTTGAAATTTCTGCAGACCGTACGTACAGTATACAGTATTGTACATACTGTTGAATCACCGTACATACGATTGAACCACCTTATGTACGGTCAACATATTTGAATAGCTCTTTCAAAGTTATATAAAATTGATATATTATAGGCCCCGGTAACTTATTGATTTGGGAAATATGGCCCTTTAAAGTTTCAGCCTTGTTTGCTTCAGCTGGTTGTACCACAACTTTAATAGCTTGTACTTTGACAGCATCCTATTGAAAAACACATTCTGTCTCCATCCGAAATGCACCTAAAACCCTCCACATTAAGCTTAAAACCTATAAAAAGCAAAATAACTTAGTTAATACTAAAATCTAATTAAAGAGGTATATAAACTCCTAAACCAAGGCTAACAAAGGGTAAATTAAGGTGTTGTAATTGCACTTTTGGAGTGCAATCACACCTCCCAACTTGCTTTTTGCTAGTCCCTAGTAAAATACTAAAACTAAAGCAAGTATGTACAAATGATAATCTCCACTTTTTGGGAGTCCCGGATGTGTTTAGCTTATGCATCAAGCCGTTGCACCCCCAGGTTACTCCTAGTAGAAGAGTGGTGTCTTATGAGGGCTTACAATGATGACACCCACAAATATCAATTTATAATAATCAATCTAAGATTTAGAACAATATAGTTGTGCTGCATAACATGGATCAAAACAATCTTAACAATTCACCTCTAATATCAATGTAAGCAAGATTATATCAAAAAGAGCATAATAATTGAGGTTCATGTGTGTGTGTGCGCTAGAATCATGCAATGTAGCTTAAAAGTATCTACTCATACATTCATAGCCTTGGAGTTTTGATCCAAATCCTCGTCGGACATAAACTTTCAAACAACTAAGCACAAGGTTCCCCTCAAAGAGATGCTCTGAAAAAGAGTAAATGCCATAAAAAATGCAAGAGAGCAATTCAAATATCAAAAAGTGCAATAATAAAAGTGTATCAATCTCAACATGACTTCATGAAAAAATGCTTATAACTTAGATATCAACTAATCATGATGACAAGTAAGAGCTCAAATTCATACAAGATCTCAAATGAAGTGCATGCTTTTGGATCATAAAGAACTTTATAAGGGAAGGCCAATAAGGTTTCAAGGTAAGGTATAGGAAAAAAAGAAAATATATGAGAATACAATACATGTAATGTCAAGTAATTTTTCTATTTCTTTCCCCACTCTAACTTTATAGCATATTTTCTTGCCTCTTTGAGGCTTCAACCCTTATTCTTGTTCTTTTCTTCTTTTTTTTTTCCCTTTATTTTTATTTGTTTTTAATTCCATTGTCTCTTTCTTTTCTTTCACTTCTCTTTACTATCTTTTTTGCATACCTTCACCATTTTCTACATTTACACAACATAGCTCTTCTTTACTTTTTCATGAGCTTCAATAGAATGAAGATTTATGCCTTTTCAACTAGAGAGAAAAGTTATCTTATCAATGATTACATCTCAAGTAAGATCACACATCAAAAGGACAAAAAAACATGGTTTCAAGGGGAATAAAAACAACAAAAATTTTGTAGCTCAAAAGGATGAAAGATGGCCTAAATCATTTCCCAAAGTATACATGAAATAGATCTTGAATGAATGTGAGTGTCAACAATGTGAGTCAATATAAAGCAAATAAGGCAAATGCAAATGTGGTGAAGCCATTGAAATGATAAAAATAAAGAAATCTTTTTAAGTGAATGTAATCTCTCTTTAAAGAAGGTATGGAGCTCTAAAACTCACAAGGTTAAGATATCCACTCAAATAAGGCTACAAATGCACAAACTAATACAATAAAGCTACATCCATGATTTGTGCTCAATGAGTGTAATCTCCTCACTTAATGTGTACTAAAGACAACATCTCACAGAACATTAAAATCAAAAAGTGAAATTCTCATCATACTTTGAATATAAGCCATGCAACACCTTAACCATTCAAAAATCAAAGATTGAATCTCATAAATATGCTTTGGTCCCCGTCTAAAGCATCAACACATCCACCATGAATAATAAGAGATAATTATGAAGCATATAGAGAATGTGCTTAAGATAGAAAAGTAAAGTTCCGAAACCATGAGATACTTCAACCTCTACCAAAGATCCTAAATAATCGAATGATCATCCTTCAATATAATACCTGAGAATAGGCAATACACCACAAAGAGATCGAAGTATAAAAAGAGACATATAGCAATAAAGCTACAAAATGACATCCACCATGAACAACAGAGCTTTAGATATGAATGATGAAATACATGCATGTAAAACCGGTATCTAAACTCTACCTCTAACTAGTGAAAGTCATCATCATTGACTCAATTTTTTTTTTGTTTTTTCAAAAACAAACAAAGCAAGAGTAGAGGTTAAGCCTCTAAAGCTACTCTCCTCACCCTTCCAACTGGAATGATACATTGTCTTCAGTGCATGAAGACAAGGCATGGAATCTCTTGAAATGGTGAAGAAAGAGGAGTTAGGGTGCCTAATGCACCCCGCGCCCCCCCCCCCCCCCCCCCCCCCCCCCCCCCAAAAAACAATGAAAACAAAGAAACAAAAACAACTATTTCTACTCCTATATGACTTGAAGGAAAAATCACCCAATACCACAAAGTAGAAAATTTTCATCATCCCACACATCGACTCATGCAACTTGTAAATAATTCAAATGCACATAACAATAGATAATAATAACCCCTTTGATGAACTCAATAATATAACATGAAAGCACGTAAGGGTAAAAAGAGTCATAAAATATAAAAAATACAAAATGATCATACACAAAAGTACCAATGAAGCTCATGATATGAAACAATTGACCTTTCCCTTCTTTTTGTTGGTTGGCAATAGGAAGGATAATTCGGTCTAATGTTGAGGCATGGAGCTTCAAAGGCTCCAGAGGTGTAGGAAAGGTGCTGGAGGTGGAAATATATGAATCTCATAACCTATAGATATGATAGGAATAACCTCTAGACCAACATCATCCTCTTTGACATGCATATTCCCAACATCTAATAAACCAAAATCCTCACTTGGCTCTTCTTGTTTGGAGTCCTCAATCTCGAACTCCTCTATCTCTAGTTGTTTGCCTAGGTAAAAGGTAATTAGTTCAAATAGTGAGGGTTCAAGCTTCAAAGGAGTTGGTGTGCTAAGACTAAGTTCTAGAGGTTTAAGGGTAGAGGTCGCTTGACCCTTCAACATAGTGGACACATTCTCTAAAATAACCAAATCCTCATTCATTTGCACATTCCCAACATCTAAAAGTTCAAGATCTTCATCAAAGGCAATAGTTCTTTCTAGAGGGCCCTCAATATGTTCTTTATTATTTTTGACCTTCTTGGACTCTTCATCTCATTTGCTAGTTTCTTCAGCACCTTCTTCCTTATTCTTGTTATGCTTGGAAGCCTCAATCATGGGCTCCTCTCTCGCGGGTTCTTCATCCCTATCATGATCTTCAATAATTTATTTACTTACTTTAGGAGCTTCTTCCCTAGACTCAAACTCTTGGGGAAGGATGGTTTGATAAATGATACCCTCATTCCTAAAGTTAGTGATGTGATGGAATTGCTAGATGGGATGGACTTGCTATTGATGTAAAGTTAAATTAGAATCACTCTCAAGCATTTGTCCATGAGAATTGGGTTGAGATCAGATGGAAATCTCTTCCCCCTCTTAAACACCCAAGATTTGCATCAATAGGGTCAAGTGACCCGTTATATCATCAAGAAGTTGACTTTAAGATTCAAGGGTTTTGTCTATCCTAAATACACCATTTTCCATTTGCATGAATGGTTGTAGGGCGTCCTCTAGTGTATCCTCTAGAGTGAACTCTAGTGTGCTATTATGGGGAGAGGTGGGATGAACTTGTTCTTGGTGGGGGTTAGAATTAGGATAGGCTTCACTAAAAACTCTCATAGTAAGGATAAATTGGTGGTGAAGCCTGGGAATGGTCAAAGGGTTCTTTGTAGTGATAAAGTGGAGGAGATGCATGGTAATAGTCAAAGAGCTCTTAGTAGGATTGAGGTGAGTCCAAATAATGATGTGAATATGTGCACTCATGTCCCCTACCAAGGTTAGATTGATTACACCACCCAAGATTAGGAGGTGGGCTAGGAGGCTCTCTTTGGCCATTGGCTCGAAGGCACTCTCTAAGAGATATGTTGGATGGTTTTTGGTTTCTTATTGCATTAGCTTGAATATAATCTCTAAGAGACCAACATGGAGGAGTGTCTACACCCTCATTCTTAATCCATTAAGAAGAGTAGTCCATTGTACCTATGCCATTGTGGTGAGATGGTGATGTGTGTGAAAATGAGCTACAAAACATAATGAAATGCACAATAGAAGATAAATGCAATGTACAAATAAATTTGCAATCCGCACCTCAACAAATCAATTCACAGTTCCCTTCCACCAATTTGCCTTCCAAACCCTCCAATCTCTATATAAATGTACCATCAAGTCGCAATTCAAATCAATTCAATTCAAACCAACCAAAACCTTTAATCTCCTTAGGCAATATCAATACTACCAATAAGCGTATAGCGTACAAGCCTATCCATCAATTATTATCCACCAATTGAGTTCTTAATACAATGAAAAATTTTACACTAATCAAACAAAAATAATCCTAAAATAAAAGAAAAAACCAAAAATCAAAATCTATCATGCTATCACACAAAATGGTGGAACGAAGTCACTCGTGGACTTAGCTGAAGATTCCTCCAATGTAACAGATGTGATGGAGATCCAATCCACCAATTATTTTCCAACCCAAGGTTCTTTTAGTGCTTGCCTCGTGCCTTTGGTTCCTGGCAACGGTGCCAAAACTCCCAAAGATAGTGCAAATTTAAGCTTCCCCACAAGAGAACGGCTGTCGCGATTGAAGTAAAAATTCGGTGAGTAGGATATCGTATCATCAAGGACCAAGCCACATATAGGCTACCAACACTCAACAAACACTAGACTAAAACACCCCAAAACGGTGACGTCCCTTTCCGATCAGCCTAGTTGGGCTGATTCGACCTCCCTACAAAACGTAAAAGCGACAAGTAGTCCTGGATTAACGTACTATAACCTTATACTGTCATTTTAAGCCTGACCATGTCCCCTGTTACGCCCTGCAAGGCATTGTACCAGCCATAATCGGACAAACAACACCCCAAAACAGCAACATCCCCTTCCTATTGGCCTAATTGGGCAGATTCAACCTTCTTGCTAGGCATACGAGCGACGAGTAGTCTTGGATTAACATACTACAACATTATATGGTCATTTTAAGCCAGACCACGTCCCCTGTTACGCCTAACAAGGTGTTGTGCCGTTCATAATTGAATGAAAAACAACCCAAAACGGCCATATCCCCTTTCGATCAACCTAGTTGGGTTGATTCGACCTCCTTGCAAGGCGTACGAGCGACGAGTAGTCCTGGAATAACATACTATAGTCTTATATGGTCGTTTTAAGTCTGACCACGTCCCCTGTTATGCCCTGCAAGGCATTGTGCCAGTCATAATCGGACGAAAAACACCCCAAAACAGCCATGTCCCCTTCCTATAGGCCTAATTGGGCAAATTCAACCTCCTTGTAGGGTGTACGAGCGATGAGTAGTCCTAGTTTAACATACTAAAGCTTTAAACGGTCGTTTTAAGACTAACCACGTCCCATATTACGTCCTGTAAGGTGTTGTTACGGTCATAATTGACGAAAAACACCCTATAACGGCCATATCCCCTGCTGATCGGCCTAGTTAGGCTGATTCGACCACCTTGCAGAGCTCACAAGCGACGAATAGTCCTGGGTTAACGTACTACAGCCTTATATGGTCATTTTAAGCCTGACCACATCTCCTGTTACGCCCTGCAAGGCTTTGTGCCTGTCATAATCGGACGAAAAACACCCCCAAACAGCGACGTCCCCTTCTGATAAGCCTAGTTGGGCAAATTCAACCTCCTTATAAGGCATACGAGCGACGAGTAGTCCTGGATTAACGTATTACAGCGTTATATGGTCATATTCTTATACATTCATTTTAAGTCCGACCACGTCCACTATTACGCCATGCAAGGCGTTGTGCCCGCCATAATCGGATAAAAAACACACCAAAATAATCACGTCCCCTTCCTATAGGCCTACTTAGGCAGATTTGACCTCCTTGCAAGGCGTAAGAAACTGAAAATCTTTTGGGATTTTGAGTTTGTTAGATCTATAACTACTTAATGCATGAAAACTAACAATTGATCTATTGCAAATGAAATTGAAAACAATTAAGCACTAGATTTATCAATTAAAAATAGAGAAATTGAAATTCAAAGCAAATCTAAGTGAGTTTGATGTAATTAAAAAAGAATTAGGCTCAATTGATTCAAATACCTAAATAATCCAAGTTCCCATTGAAAGTTTTGATAGCTCAAATTGCTAAACCACAATGAAGGGTAGCAATTCAGAGGGTTTAGCTTTGAAGATTGGGCAATTCAACTCCAATTGAAGTTAGATATATAATCAATCTAAGGATCTTATGCGAATACTATCGATTTGGTCAATTCCATCCCACCATTGTTAAACCATGGCTTGGAATTACCAAACATAGTCAATAATATAAGAGATCCAACACTCAATCACAGTAAATTTAGAGTCCAAAATGATAAATCAATGAAAATGTGGGTTACCTTCAACGAACTCTTGGATTTCTTAAGTGTCTTTCACAATTGAACCCAATTGAGTACTAGCTACTTGATTCTATGAGAGAAAGCATGAAGAAATATAGATCTTGTATTTAATTATAAGAAAACTAATGTTTGGATAGAAAGAAAATGAAGGAAAGCAAAGGAAAATGCAAGAAAATAAAGTTTCTATCATTACCCTACTCCTGGATACAAAGAAATCTAAGAAAACTGAGTAAAAATGAGAAATGGATCCCCAAAATCCTGTACAAACCCGTATTTATAACAGTGAAAATAAAACAGGGACTGTCGGGACCGTACGTACGGTCTGACCACTATATGTACAGTCAAAATATTGTACGTACGGTGCATTTGTACGCTGATTACAGCTCTCTGAAGTTTGAAATTTCTGCAGACCATACGTACAATGGTTCAATAGTACGTACAGTGTACGTATTGTTGAACCACTGTACGTGTGTACGGTTTAACCACCACATGTATGGTCAACATATTTGAATAGCTCTTTCAAAGTTATATAAATCAATATATTATGAGCCCTTATACCCTTTTTAGTTTGGGAGATATGGCCCTCCAAAATTTCAGCTCTACGTGGTTCAGCTGGTTGTACCACAGTTTTAACAGCTTGTACCTTGATAGCATCCTCTTGAAAAACACATTCTCCTTCCATCCAAAATGCACCCGAAACCCTCCACATTAAGCTGAAAACCTATACAAAGCAAAAATAACTTAGTTAATACTAAAATCCAATTAAAGAGGCATATAAACTCCTAAATTAAGGCTAACAAATGACAAATTAAGGTGTTGTAATTGCACTTCTTGAGCGCAATCAATATAGACTCTACAAATATCTTTAATTGAGAGGTTAATGAAAAGTAGAATGTGTTGATGATATGCCAATAAGCAAACCCATGGTGTGGACATGATAATAACAAATCTTTAAACCTCCCTCTACATTGGAAGAAGGTTTCACCTAAAGTTTGGGTAAACTGAGAGATTTGGCGACAAATCACCTCGGTCTTATGTTAGGGAAAAACTTTTTCAAGAATTTCAATTGTAGTGTATGCCAAGAATGTATAGACCTAGGCCTCAATAAATTAAACCATATCTTGGCCTTGTCTTTTTGAGTGAATGAGAATAGTTTTAAAAATAAAACTTTCCGTGGACAAGAGTTATCCTAAAATATCTACCATGTGTCCTTAAAATCCTGGATATAAATGTATGGACATTCAAAATCCATACCATGGAAAGTAAGCAACAGTTGTAGTATTCCCAGCCTTAGATTGAGAGTGTTTTGGTGCATGAAAAATACTATGGATAATGTGGAGGTTCGCCTTGTGGGATTTATACAATCCCGCATTGTTCTATGTTAGGGAGGCGTCATGTCACCATGGTTACTCCCTCTATCATTAGAATCTACTAGAAGCTGCGGGTTAAGTGGCATATTCAAACCCTGAGGGTTTTTAACCTCATCATTAATGTTGGCCATGGGTATAGGACCCAGATCTACTACTAATTGAAAATTTGGGACAGGAGTTCTCGATGGAGAAAGAGTGTTGTAGATAGGAGGAAGATCATCAACTCTCACCAAACGCTTATGAACATCCATAAAGAAGTGTTGTAACATAAAAGTGTACGCAACCTATAAGGAATGAATCGTTCTAACCAAAGAAAACACTAAAAAGAAAATAAAAGGACAGAATGAAAACAAAGGTTAAAAATTCACTTGCACAAAGCAACAAAAACAACAAAAGAAAAACACATTAAAAATGTTAGTATTGGTAACCTTAGCGAGGAGTGTCGACCTAAATATGCACTGAATCAATCCAAAATAAGATTATCTAAAATAAACAAGAAAAAAATAAAAAATAAAAATAAAGACTGTAAATAATGTTAGATGGTTAGATAGTTAGAAATGGAATGAAGTCACAGGTCCGTATAAATCGTTCAAATTCCTTTGTTAAGGTAGAGATGCAATCAATTGTCCTTGAGGCCACAAAGGTATTATTATTATTATTATTATTTTTGCATGTTTTAATTAAAAGTCGTTCCCCGACAACGGTGTAAAAAATTGACTTAATCTACTTAATACATCTAAGAGTAGGTGCGGTGAAGTTGTATTCAATAATAACCTAGTAAGATTGGGGTCGAACCACAAGGAATGACTATCCAAACATGCAAAGTTGGAGATAAAATTCACCCGTGGTAAAAAATTAGATACCGACTAAGTCATACTAAACACCATAGCATTGCAATGGCTTAAATTAGAACCTAAACCAACCTATTTGAATTTCACCATGAATAGTATCGATAAGATCTAGACAGTTGGTGTAGAAAAAAAAAAATCAAATAGTAACTAAAATAAAATAGTTTTTTTTGGGAGTTTTGATGATTGTTGAACTAGACTTTAAACTAATCTTAATAAAATGGTCCTGGATCAATTGATTTAATCACTCGATTCACTTGAAATTCTAATAGAGGTTTTGTGACTCAAATCATTAGTTTCATCTTGAGCCTTTAATTAAGAAGATTTAATGATTAAAACAAAAATTCAATAATAATTAAATCTAGAATAATAAAATTAAAGTCATAGATTCATACTATCTATTTGGGCAATAACTATACAAAACTAAAATTTGTGCATAGAAATTACCAAACTTAGTCAAAAATCTAAATTTTCTCAAAGATCTAGAATTTAATTACCAAGAATTGAAAGATTTTATAGATGAATAATAAAAATCCAATTGCTTCTATTGATATCCCAAGATCCTTGGTTCACAATTGTCTCTAAGAAAAAAAAAAACTAGCTACTCATAGCAATAAAAAGACTTGAAAAAAATGGTTTCATAAATAATTAGAAGTTCCTCAATATATATATATATATATCTCTATCTCTTGCCTCCTCACCCTTTCTTTGGTCTTGGTGTTGTTATTTATAGACTCACAAGATGAAGTCATACATTCCCTACAATGATGCATTATTCCTTTTTTAATTATTAATTTCTTCTTTTGTCTTCTTTCCATGTCAATTACCTTTTTTCTATGTCAATTGCCTTCTTTCCATGTATGCCTTCATTCCATGTAAGTTGCATTATTTTAATGTAAATTGCCTTCTTTCCATGTCAATTACCATGCGAGTTGCCATCTTTCCATGTGACTTGCCTTTTTTTCATGTCAACCACTCACCCACTTTTTTCTTCTTTTTTTTTTTTTGTATTTCTTTTCATGTGAGTTTGCTCCCTCTTTTATTCCAAGTATAGGTAATGGGCAATCATCCAAAAACATGGGTTGCTTGGGTGGAGTTGTTGAAAAAGAGATATTTGTCCACGTGAGTGGGCTCCAATCAATGAAGACTCATTTATTTTCATGTAGGTTTACTCCCTCTTGTATCCAAAAGCCTACAAAATGCACAACAAAATTTGTTAGGATTAAAAATAAATAAATTTAAATTATTCATAATTATTTTAATGCAAACAAACACAAAGTTAGAAACTTGTAATTATATTTTTACAATGTAATCAATAGGAGGTGCATATGTAAAAAAAAAATTATTACCCATTAATCATACCTCTTAAAAAATGCTTAAAACATAGTAACAAAAGTAAATCAAAATTGTTTCTTGATACTGTTGGTTATTTCAAAGTTAGTTTATATGGCAAGTTTATCAAATTTCCTTCAAGTATGCTCCTTAGAATGTTTTTATTTTAAGTTTCTATAATAGGAAGTACATATGTAACAAAATGAATTAATCTAATCATATAATGTTTAATGTATTAAGCCAAACATTTAATTAAAACCCTATTCATATATAATTGGCTCAAAATTAAATACAACGTATTCAAATATTTCTTTTAATATCCTCTTAGAAAAACTTAAGTCGATCGCCTCAATTTTTGTTCATTACTAATGATTTTTTTTCTTGCATTACTTTACTTCAAAATGGAAAGTATTTTCAATTTTGAAAAAAAAAGAATTATTTTTAAGGTTGTGGCCTAATTTTGTGATCCTGAGTCTTAATCGTGTCCTTTTAATTTGGTAGGACTGCATGTGAGACATATGTATATAAAAATGCACATTTAAAATATTAAATGTAGCACGAGAGTAATACACTTGAGCTTATTACGTCATTTATTACATTCATAAAATATATACAAAATATTAAATATCAACATATTTTAAATAAAAACTATACATTAAAATTATTATTTTTTATTTTTTAATTCCGTGCATAGCAAGGGTTTACTGCTAGGAAGGGATTGTCTCTGAAGTGTATGTATATATATATATATATATCTATACTATATATTGTAGCAATATGCTAAGAGGTCTTTAAAGCTGAAGGTTCTAATTTATTTTTTTTCATAATTTTGAATTAGTAAAATACAAAAATACACATGTCTTGATTCTATTGCTTGTTTCAAACTTATTCTTTTACTTTAAATTTTATTCTATTTTGTTACTTAGTCTATATAGTAAGTTTTTTTTAAAATTTCTTACAATTATGCTCCTTAGATATAATCTTTAATAAAAAAATAAAAACAATTTTAAATGTCTATGAAAAGAAGTACATATGTATCAATTTTATTAAAATTATTATTACCCATCAATTACTGCTCTTAAAAAATGATTAAAAAAAATAGAAAAATAAATCAAAATTTTGACAAATCCTAATGAAGTTTAAGTCATTATATATATATATATATAGATTTGTTTCTCAATAGATGAATGATTAGTACATATTTTTCAGCTTTAATCATTAGATTGAATTCAAAGTGAAAAAACTCTCTAATTTCAGTAGCCAGATGGCCTCCAAGGCAAATTTCCTAATTTTGCTAATGTTAGTAAAAAAAATTCTCAACTTTCTTTATTTTATTTTTTAGTAACTTTAAATTATTTTATTTTCAAAAACAATTTTTTAGAAGTATATCATAGACAACAAAAAACAATAAGTAATTCGAATATTTTCATTTGAAAAATTCAAATATAAATGTTTCTAAAAAGCTTGGCAGTGTTTAGTACAATTACTGTCACAATAAACTTTTATGACATATATGCATATGTTTGGGCTAGGTCAGGGACATGCTTAACCCTATTGGTTCAATCAAGCTTACAGGTATCATTAATCTTATGATATGTGGTTTGAGTTAAGAGTAATCTAACGTGTATAACGGTTGTGAAAATAATGAGCTAGCCTAATTAAATTAATAAATTAAATTGAAAATCATATTCCAAAATTTAATAATAAATTACATCTAACTTAAATTTCAAATCCTCTATGCTAAATTTTTGTTTTAAGTGAGAATATTTGATGCACTTAATAGGTAATTCATTTACAATAACTACACTTGCGCACTTACCAAGATTATAAACTAATATAACTTTGTAGTAAAATCTTAAGCATATTTATTTTCTGGTGTAATCTTAAGAATTTTTATTACAATTAACTGATAGAATTTAATTTTATAATGTGAATATATTATATTTAATACAGTTCATATTAGTAGTGTAACATTTAATAATAAAAATAATTATTTATAGTTATAAAAGTTTCTCATTTTTAAATTTATTATCGACTTCTGTGCATATAGCACGGGTACATTGCTAGTATATATATATGATATCTCATCAAATTAATTAAGTGGTGATTGAAACTAACATTTCTGAGTTCTCTATTATGTTTCAGCAACTATATACGGAAGGGGCAAGAGTCTTCGGGGTACATAACACTGGGCTAGTTGGACGCCTACCATATATAGTTCTCTCTGACCAATCAAAGCCTGGAAATTTAGACCAGAATGGATGTGCAAAGTCTAAGAATGAGGTGGGTGAGGAGTTTAATAGGCAGCCAAAGGACAGGGTCTCCGAGCTAAGGGCACAGCTCTCAGATGCAGCATTTACTTATGTAGACATGTACTCATCTGAACATGCACTCGTAGACAATGCAACGAATCTAGGTAAAAAACTTTACTTACTTACATACTTACTATGTGTGTGTGTGTGTGTGTGTGTGTGTGTGTGTGAGGAGCTCATCTTGAGACCGAATAGATCTGGCACATACATCTAATTATTATTCTCTAGGCCTGGAGATCTGGTGGTAGGTTTTGATGATCCAATGAAGGTCTGCTATTTAACAATCAACGGCACCAGTCTGTGTAATGATCCATCAAAAGTCATTAGCTGGGATGGCACACACTATTCTGAAGCTGCCAACATGTTTCTTGCAAAACTCGTTGTTAATGACTCCCTATCTGACCGTCCGACATCGATTGCAAATGCTTGCCATACTCCCATGGACCCTTAATCATGACGCAGTTAGTCAATAATATGTCACCATGCATTCAGTTGCCTATATTATCGTAGTAATCATTATTGTTCAACTATTGTAATATGTATTCTTGGTTTCTCTCCCAAGGATACCATATTAGGAATGCGTTTTCAATGCAAGTTTAGTAATTTTAAATTTCAATTATCTGTTTTAGATGTCGTTATCTTGATCTAGCTGCTGTCTCTTTCTTTACTTTTGTCTTCACAATTAGTTTACAATATGGCTAGCTGCTAAAATACTTAGTGTTCTATGAGACGCATGAATGGGACATGATTTACCAACAATTATTTCACTCAAAAATCTTTTGTACATATCAAATTAAAAGACAGAAAAGATGAGAGAGATCCGTATCTCACTCATGTGGCATCTCACTCATGTATTGGAGGTTGCGGTTGAAGTTCAGTAATAGGCAATTTGGTATAACAGCAATGAAAACTGAAATTCCATGATTTCTTTATTGAAGTAGAAGATATACAAAGATGACAGTGAAAAAGGAATTCCCTCAACTCCTCAAACAATGAAAGTTGCAACATTTTCCTCCCTCGTTCCCCAAGGTGAAATAATTGATCATTTCAAGCAGATTCACCTCTTCATTGTCTTTATTTAACTTGGTTTTCGAAAGTTGCATGGCTGAAACTAACCAATCGACCTAGAGTCAATATTTTTTTTTCTTTCTAAAAAAACATATTTGACATTTAAGCAGGCATACATCAATGGCATCATAATAAGTTGGTGCCATCATCATTATCACATGTGGAGCTCAATAACTACTCCAAAAGTGAACAATAAAATTAACTGTTAATTATCAGCGTAAAAGAGATTATTCGCAGTACTGTAACGCACTACTAAAAAATTTACTTTTTGCGACGGGGCCGTGCTGTCGCAAAAGCCTCAGGAACCGTCGCAAAAGGGCTTTTGCGACGACTGTGCGACGGCAAACCAGCCGTCACAAATAGTGGCGTCACAAAAGGTTTTGGCGATGGTTATTTGCAACGGCTCGGTTACTGGCGACGGGAAGTACGCTGTCGCAAAAGGCCGACGCCTTAGGTAACCTTTTTGCGACAATTGAGACCGTCACATATGTCGTCACAAATATTAGCTTTTGCGACGGCAGGATTAGTATTTACAACCAGCATAGCTGTCACAAAAGTTAGTTTTCATGACGGCTAAAAAGTATTTGCGACGGAATTTTTTGGCACAAATGCTGGAATTTGCGACGGCAGGATTAGTATTTGTGACGGATGACGCCGTCACAAAAAGTTAGTATTTGCGACAGCTAAGTATTTGCAATGGAAATTATTAGCACAAATGCTAGTATTTGCAACGACTGAAATATTATTTGCAACTGAGCAGCCGTCACAAATACTCTGTCTATTTTTAAATATATATTTTTTAAAATGAAATTTCTGTAATTCCTGTATACCTGGCATAAATCAATAAAAATATCTCATTCACCATATAATTGCATAAAATCAGCAAAATATTCATCCACAAAAATATAATCTATAAAATGAAGTTCAAATAATATATATAATATAAATCCACATCATCCATACATTCAAAATAAATACATTACGAATCTGTTATCCATACAAACTAGTTTTTTTAATCCAAAATACACAACCTATTGTCCAACATAAATACATCAAAAAATAACACAATCCTTTCATTGACTTGCCAGTTCATCAATCTCAAAACTGAATAACAGCCGCCTACTCCTTTAGGATAACCTGAATGAAAATAAAATAATAACAATACAATTAGTTAAACTATTAATATATATAGGAACGTAATTAATGAAAAAATAAATGAAACAAAGTTGTAATTTACATCAATAAATTTTCATGGAATGTGTCGTCCAACTGATTCACCTACAGTTGCAATCCCTTTGCATGGTCTTCCTAAATGAGCATTCGGTTTTATCGCATTTTCAACAAAAATTTTGTAAAAATTTTGACCCACAGGTATACCATCCACTTCTGACAATGGGTCCATACTAATAAGAAATCCCTCTGCAACCTCGAGTTTTGGCAACCCAAAACCAAGTAACTTACATCTACAAAATCCTACAACCATATATACAATGTTTTAATAAACAATTCAATATAAAACAATGATTAAAAATGAACTTTGTGCTCTAACTCATAAACCGGGAGACCCGTGACCATTCCGTCAGTTTTCACACGTCACCCATGCCTAGACCGTGCTACGTACCAAGTTTGGGGCCGTTCGGAGGTCGTTAATACCCAAAACTTAACACTTTATAACTTAAGTTGCTCTAAAACGGAAAAAAATTGATAACTCCCAAACCGGGAGTCGCATGACCATTTTGTTAGTTTTCACACGTCACCCGTTCCTAGACCATGCTACGTAGCAAGTTTGGGGCCGTTCGGAGGTCGTTTAGGGATTTTGAGACGTTAATACCCGAAACTTAACACTTTATAACTTAAGTTGTTTTAAAATGGAAAAAAATTGATAACTCCCAAACCGGGAGTCACGTGACCATTCCGTCGGTTCCCACATGTCACCCGTGCCTAAACCGTGCTACGTACCAACTTTGGGGGCCGTGTAGAGGCCGTTTGAATATTTTGAGCTGTTAATATTCAAAATTTAACACTTTATAACTCAAGTTGTTCAAAAACGAAAAAAATTTAATAACTCCCAAACCGAGAGTTGCGTGACCATTCCGTTAGTTCCCACACGTCACCCATGCCTAGACCGTGCTACGTACCAAGTTTGGGGTGGTTCGGAGGCCGTTTGGGGATTTGGAGCTGTTAATACCCGAAACTTAACACTTTATAACTTAAGTTGTTCTAAAACAAAAAAAAATTGATAACTCCCAAACTGAGTGTCGCGTGACCATTCTGTTAGTTCCCACACGTCACGCATGCCTAGACCGTGCTACGTACTAAGTTTGGGGCCGTTTGGAGGTCGTTTGGGATTTTGAACCGTTAATATATGAAACTTAACACTTTATAACTTAAGTTGTTCTAAAACGGAAAAAATGGATAACTCCCTGATGCGGATCGTATAGCTGACGAGTACTTGGAGACGCGGAGGCGGCGATATACTCGGGCCGGTGGTCCGTAAACTTCAATCGACCGTAACTTTTAACTTGTAACTCCGTTTCGCCATTATAATATGTTGTTGAAAAGGTATCGACGAGCCGGAGAAAGGAATGGCCTAGGAAATCACAAAAAAATGCTTCTAAGTGTGGTTTTTGTCCTATTTTGTTTATTTTGGGCTTATTTTGCTTTGGGGTTTTGTTTTTTTTAATTAACCGGGTTTGTCCTGGGCCTAGAGTTTCGTGTCGCGTATTTATAGTCGTGTTAAGACACTTTTCAGCAGTTTTTGAAGTTTAATAAAAATTGTGCTTGAAAATTGCACTTTTCCCAATCGTTCGGTATTCTTGCGAATCAACGAACGCTTGATGTCTTTGAATCTGTAGTTCTTGGTGATCTTACAGGTTGGAAGAAGAATTTTATTCCGGCATTCGTGGCATATCAACGGAGTAGAATTGAGTCCCTTGCGTTTTTTGTTTTTTGAAGTTCTGCTGCATCACTCCCAAACTGAGAGTTGCATGACCATTCCGTCAGTTCCCACACGTCACCCGTGCCTAGACCGTGCTATGTACCAAGTTTAGGGCCGTTTAGGGATTTTGAGTCGTTAATACCCGAAACTTAACACTTTATAACTTAAGTTGTTCTAAAATAGAAAAAAATTGATAACTCCAAAACCAAGAGTCGCGTGACCATTCCATCAGTTCCCACACATCACCCATGCCTAGACTGTGCTACGTACCAAGTTTGGGGCGGTTCGGAGGCCGTTTGGGGATTTTGAGTTGTTAATACCCGAAACTTAACACTTTATAACTTAAGTTGTTCTAAAATCGAAAAATAGTGATAACTCGCAAACCAAGAGTCGCGTGACCATTCTGTCAGTTCCCATACGTCACCCGTGCCTAGACCGTGCTACGTATCGAGTTTGGGGCCGGTCAGAGGCCGTTTGGGGATTTTGAACCGTTAATACCCGAAATAGAACACTTTATAACTTAAGTTGTTCTAAAACAGAAAAAAATTAATAACTCCCAAACCAACAGTCGCGTGACCATTCCGTCAGTTTCCACACGTCACTTGTGCCTAAACTGTGCTCTGTACCAAGTTTGAGGACGTTCGGAGGTCGTTTGGGATTTTGAGTCGTTAATACCCGAAACTGAACACTTTATAACTTAAGTTGTTCTAAAACGAAAAAAAATTGATAACTCCCAAACTGAGAGTCGCGTGACCATTTTGTTAGTTTTCACACGTCACTTTGCCTAAACCGTGCTACGTACCAAGTTTGGGGTCGTTCGGAGGTCATTTGGGGATTTTGAGCCGTTAAAACCCAAAATTTAACACTTTATAACTTAAGTTGTTCTAAAACAGAAAAAAATTGATAACTCCCAAACCGAGAGTTGGGTGACCATTCCGTCGGTTCCCACACATCACTCGTGCCTAGACCGTGCTACGTACCAAGTTTGGGGCCGTTCGGAGTCCGTTTGGAGATTTTGAGCCGTTAATACCCGAAACTGAACACTTTATAACTTAAGTTGTTCTAAAATGAAAACAAATTGATAACTCCCAAACTGAGAGTCGCGTGACCATTCCGTTGGTTTTCACACGTCACCCGTGCCTAAACCGTGCTACGTACCAAGTTTGGGGCCGTTCGGAGGTCATTTGGGGATTTTGAGTCGTTAAAACCCGAAACTTAACACTTTATAACATAAGTTGTTCTAAAACGTAAACAAATTGATAACTCCCAAAGTGAGAGCCGCGTGACCATTCTGTCGGTTCTCACACGTCACCTATTCCTAAACCATGCTACGTACCAAGTTTGGGGCCGTTCAGAGGCCGTTTGGGGATTTTGAGCCGTTAATACCTGAAATTGAACACTTTATAACTTAAGTTGTTCTAAAACAGAAAAAAAATTGATAACTCCCAAACCGAGAGTCGCGTGACCATTCTGTCAGTTCCCACACATCACTCGTGCCTAGACCATGCTACGTACTGAGCTTGGGGCCGTTCAGAGGCCGTTTGGGAATTTTGAGCCGTTAATAACCAAAACTTAACACTTTATAACTTAAGTTGTTCTAAAACAGAAAAAAATTGATAACTCCCAAACCGAGTGTCGCGTGACCATTCTGTTAGTTCCCACACGTCACCCGTGCCTAGACCGTGCTACGTACTAAATTTGGGGCCGTTCGGAGGTCGTTTGGGGATTTTGAGCCGTTAAAACCCGAAACTTAACACATTATAACTTAAGTTGTTCTAAAACAAAAAAATTTGACAACTCCCAAACCGAGAGTCGCGTGACCATTTTGTCAGTTCCCACACGTTATCTTTGCCTAAACCATGCTACGTACCAAGTTTGGGACTGTTCGAAGTTCGTTTGGGGATTTTGAGGTGTTAATACTCGAAATTTAACACTTTATAACTTAAGTTGTTCTAAAACGAAAAAAAATTGATAACTCCCAAACCTAAAGTCGCGTGACTATTCTGTCAGTTCCCACACGTCACCTGTGCCTAGACCGTGCTACGTACCAAGTTTGGGGCCGTTCGTAGGCTGTTTGGGGATTTTGAGCCGTTAATACCCGAAACTTAGCACTTTATAACTTAAGTTGTTCCAAAACAGAAAAAAATTGATAACTCCCAAACCAAGAGTCACGTGACCATTCCGTTAGTTCCCGCTCTTCACCCGTGCCTAGACCGTGCTACGTACAAAGTTTGGGGCCGTTCAGAGGTCGTTTGGGGATTTTAAGCTGTTAAAACCCGAAAGTTAACACTTTATAACTTAAGCTGTTTTAAAATAGAAAAAAATTGATAACTCCCAAACCGAGAGTCGAGTGAGCATTTCGTCAGTTCCCACACATCACCCATGGCTAAACCGTGCTACGCACAAAGTTTGGGGCCGTTCGGAGTTCGTTTAGAGATTTTGAGCCATTAATATCCAAAACTTTGTTAAACCAGGTGGCAACCCAAGAGGAGGGCTGAATTGGGTTTATAATTAAAAATTGAAATTTAAAATAAACCAATGCACTTAATTTCCAAGAGGTGAGATGCAATAAAAAAGATATAAAATATTAATCTAGTTAAGTAATGAATAAGACAAGCTAAGGTATGATCAATGTGAGATTAGAACAAATGATTTAAATGTGTATGTGTCTCAAGTATATCAAGACAATTTATAAGAAATATATTAAGCAAGATAAAAAGAGAGAAAAGAGAAGAGATCAAACACAACGATTTAAAGTGGTTCGGTTGGCTCCTCTTATGCCAATTCTACATCCACCTCCAAGGCTCCTTCCTTGGGCAAATCCACTATTCTTCAAATCGCTTTACACCACTAGCTTATCCGGTTGCTAGCAAACCTTTACACCAAGTGTTTTGTTCCAAAAACACTCAAAAAATAACTCTTTGTTTTGCTCTCCAAAACAAAGCACCAAGAGGATCTTTTTCTCCAAGTGTTCCTCTCAATCACTCAAGAAATAAATCACAAGGATTTAGCAACCCTTTTACAAATGATATAGGGGAGTTGAATCTTACAACAATAGATACAAAACTCTCAAAAGTTGAATAAAAGAATGAAGCTCAAAGATGAGATGGAATGATGAAGAAGTAAAGCTCAAAACTTGAAAATCTTGATGAATATCACTTTGTATGCTCAATCTTTGTAATCTCTTGTGTGTCATTGCTTCTCTTGTGTATCTCTATTTATAGAGGAAGAGTAGTGGATTATTTGTAGCTTAAAATCAACTTCTAGTCGTTGGAGAGGTTTGAACACATTTCTTCCCGTTTGAACAAAGTTGTTGCCAGTCATGATTTGAATTTCAGATATGATTTCTTCTGTTCCTCCTCGATTTTCTCCTTGATAACATTCGAATTTGAAAATGTCTATAAAAGACAAGTTGTAGATATGGACGTCCTCTTTTCAAAACCTCAAGAATCATGTCAATCTAACGGCTAGATCAAAAGTTATCATCAAAATACTCAAGCTGTCTCCCAATTGCTATATTTGAATTTCTGCAGAGTTATCCTCACTTCCACCCCAATTTTCTCCCTTATAATGTTTGAATTTGAAAATGTCTATAACTTAAAAGTTGTAGTGATAAAATTCATCTTTTTACACCTGCAAGAATCATGTCGATCCAATGGTCAGATTCGAAGTTACCATCAAAATACTCAAGTTGTCCCCCAGTTGGCATGTTTGAATTGTTGCAGAGTTGTCTTTACTTCCACCTCGATTTTCTTCCTCATGACGTTTGAATTTGAAAATAGCTATAAGATAAAAGTTGTAGCCCTTGAAGTAATCTTTTCAGATCAATAAGAATCATAGATATCCAACGGTTAGATCAAAAGTAATGATAAAATTACTTGAGCTATCTCCCAGCTGTCATATTTTAAACTTCTACTCCAATGTGTCACTTTCCAGCTCATTTTTGTCTCATAAGAAATTCTATTCACGAAATCCTCATAAAATACCATTTATAGAAATTTGAGTCTTATTTCCAATGCCACAAAAATCAGATCAATCCAACGGTTGGATCAAAAGTTATGTACATAATACTGAAACTATCTCCAATGAGCTTTCTTACCATTTTCTTTAACTTAGTCTTCTTCTTTATACTATGCATTCCTTTTAAGTCCAAGACTAACAATAACTTCAAGAAATATTAGATAATTAACATTTAAAACATAAATAAAAATTAAGTGATATATCATTGAAATGCACAATATATTTAAATACAAAATCTTTAAAAATCTTAACTCATACATTAAACTTACTTTATTATGAAATCTTGAGATTAACCAAATTTTAACCATTAAAATATTTATATTTGTTATCATCAAAATCAATTAATGAAAACTTGAGGCTAACAAACTTAACATTTTATAACTTAAGTTGTTCTAAAACGGAAGTAAATTGATAACTCCCAAACCTAGAGTCGCGTGACTATTCCATGAGTTTCCACACGTCACCCGTGCCTAGACTGTGCTACGTACCAAGTTTGAGGTCATTCGTAGACCGTTTGGAGATTTTGAGCCGTTAATCCCCAAAACTTAACATTAAAATAACTTAAGTTGTTCTAAAGCCATTTGGTTTTTAATAACTCCCAAACCGAGAGTCATGTGACCATTCCGTCAGTTCCTGCACGTCACCTGAGCCTAGACCGTGCTACTTAAATTAACTTATTCTACAATCAAAATAATTTGATAACTCGCCAAATTTAATATCTAAAATCTAAAGACTAATGTACCTGCTCATTAGGTCGTGGAGAAGCTGGCGGTGGCGTAGAAGGCGATGCAGATCTAGAAGGTATGTTGTCGTCGCCCACAGACTCTTGTAATACTTGGTGGCCACTAGATGCATCAGGAACCAACAAATTCAAGATTGAACATATCATTAAAGCCCTGTCAAGAGTTATGAGATTAAACATACGATTATAAGATGAATTTGAATCATGTGACCAAGGCTTCCCATCAAGAGTTTTAAAGTTGCCACAACCTCTTCTTCAGTAAAGCCCTCTCCAAACATAAAATGAAACCATAGGAACAAAATTTGAGTAACGTATGACATTCTACTAAAAGAAACACTATACAAACTAGAAAATCACACAAAAAATTTATATACAATGACATGGTAGATTTTGGTCTTATCATATCAAATTGAAAGAATTACCAGCTGACAGAATTTAAGGGGCTATTTGATAAAACTAAAAATTAAGTGCTGAAAATATTTAGTATTGAATTTTGAGTGATAAAATATTTTTGTCCTCTAAGTTTCAACCCTCTTCATTATTACAATTTATTTGCAGTGTCTTTTTATATAAAATACTAGGGATAACCCTTATAGTTAGCACAAATGATGGCAAACTATAAGGGTGTGGAGTGAGATCAAACTGAGAGGACCCAACCAACCTGTGTTGGTTTGGCCAAACGAAAATGCATTTACTCTAAAACCGATGATTTTCACCGAAGTAGAATGTGCTTAGTATTATAAAGCAGCCAGTTAGAAGCTAACTTTGATTTTCCTCTATTGTATTTGGATGCCTTACCTAGGGCAAGTTTTTCATGATTCTGGTTGCAAGATTTAGTATTCCAGATAATTTGAGTAGAGTTTTTTTTAGCTTTTCTATTACAAGGGTGTCTTGGAGAAAATTTGCAATTTCTTGCCTTTGTTAAAGCCTTCAGCATAATGTTCATTATGACCTTTCCCCTCTAAACTTGGCTATTGTTTTAGTTTCTTCAGGGAACCAGAAATTTGTTTTCCAGTTATTGCCCCAGGAAGTCTAGAGCATTTCTCTACACATACCATAATGCCTATTAATTACAAAACAGTCACTGTCACATTATTTTGTATGCAAATTTTATATAAATTTTTTGTAAGAATAGCATTTTTCATATATGTATGTATATATATTGATGAATGCCTTCAACTGAGAGGCTCACAATCTTGAGCCTCATCAGCCACTATCCTAAAGGCAATTGTGTTGACAAAGCAGTCCCCACACTAGTATCATATCAAGATCCCATTCTCAGCCATTGCAAACCAGAGGAAGTCCACACATTTCAAGAAAACTTCATCCCTTCATGATAGATACCCTTCCAAAAATGGACTCCATATTCCCCATCTGGGTTTTGTAGGGAATTCTTTGATTGGACAAATGAGAAAAAGATTTTCTTACTATTCATGAAAGGCATGGTAAAATGTCATTGGGGCTAGAAATTCATTGAAGTAAACAACTTCATGAAGGAGGCTTTTGCAAATGACATGCCTACTACTTTAGAAATTATCTCAATTAAATGACTTAATCCTTGAAAATTTCCTGAGCTTGATGTAGGAGTCTACTTGAGATACATCAGATGAAACAATAACCTCTAAGTTAATCACATTTTTCTACCAACTAGGCTTTAGAGCTTCAAGCTTGGATAGGGAACCCAGGTAGAAATGAATTCATCACCAGAAAAATCAATTTTTTTTTCCCTTTCTCCTTTGTTTCAGTGACAGTTGGCAAAGCTTGTCCTAAATGTGTATAGAATGTTTTTATTTTATTTTATGAAATCTTATAGCTATTTGTTCTTAAATATTATGCAAAAAAAGAAATAGATTTCATCAACCATAGGCACAGTCCTTTGAACCGAAATGCAATATATGCTCAACTGTATCAAACACAAAGTGTTGGTTTGCATGTTGGTATGCTCCTATGACGGACATGTTATATAAATAAGAAGGTAACGTTACCGAGCAAAAACAATTTCTACCAAAAATGTAGGTTCCTTCTGGCTTAAGAACAAGATCAGAACCTTGCATATGTAATCGGATAGCCAGAAGATTTCTAGTTCCTCTTGTCACGCCCTAATTTTCAAAATGCCGGTTTTTAAGGGATAAATTTTCAAGCATTAAAAAGTCCAAGTCCATGGTCAAGGATCACGTCAAATTTTAATCAAAATAGTTTCAAGAAAAAGGTTTTTCAAAAGATATTATTTTTTTTTGAAAATTTCTATAACAAAACTATGTGGGTCCATTTCTAAATTAGACTAAAACCATTTAAAAAAAAAAACATGTTCAAAATCTCAACAAGATATTCTTTCCAACAACCGACCAACAATTATTTTAAAACATTTACAAGTGTGATAGTCATCTACTCAAAATATAAACTAATCTTCCAACATATTACGTTATGAAATTTCAAATATGTAAGGTCCCGAGTGATAGTAATAATGGTGTATATTTATCCTAAAATAAAATCCAACAGAGAGACATAGAATAAATGAGTTGTTCCAAATACGATATAATGGTTTCAACTGCTCAGTTCCTTGTTTATAAAGGCCTCAACTACTCGGTTCCTTGTTTATAAAGGCCTCAATGAGGATTAGTCCTAGGCAAGCTGAGGCTTAGCTAGAATACATAAATTTTAGTTGATTTGAGTAGACAGTGACGTTGCACGAGTCTGAGAGAGTAGTCGGTCCAACGCTACCCTGTAGCCAAAAATAAAAAATAAAAAATAAAAAATGCACAAACTACTCACACAAGAATGCCCTTTATGACCCAAAATATCAGCACGTGAGATAGCAAATAATATCAAGTGATAAGCCACTAACTGCCATATAGATTTATACATTCCCAAACTGTCCGAAACTGGACAATTCAAGAACCGCCTCATCGTAGCCGAATCCACCAACTCCGATGAGGATTCTTGAACGGGTCTAAGATTATATACTTATCCTTCAACTAACTCATGCATGGATGAGTTAATCAAAATATATATGCACGCATGCAACAAACTATCATGAACAATATTAAGTACATTAAAAACATTTCTTCTACTCATCTAGTAGAATAAATAACAAATTACACTTTCTTTTTTTTTTTAATCTTTGAAAGGTCAATGATATTACTGATTATCACGTGTACCCTACCGTTTTTACGACAAAGCAATACAAGATAATACAAGGAAAGAGTAGGCCTTTACCTCTAGACATTATTGTGTTCTACCTTCTGGAATTGCACTATTTGGGCTGTGTCGATTTTTGTTGTAGGGTCATTCAGATGCTTAAGTCAATTTTCTGATGTAAAGTCGAGAGTATAAATGCGTGATATGTTTGATATCTCTTGGAGCTGTTAAAATGACAAGTTCCGAGTTGGGTTATAGTGATGATTGTAGGATTCTAGCTAAGAAGATCAAGGGTAAAAGTGTATTTTTTTCCCTTTTTTCTTTTATGTTTGTAGGTTGCAAAAGGGAATAAAAAGCCTCTAGCTAATTCTAGTGTAACTTCAATGCGAGCAACTCCACGTTGTGTCTTAGATTTGCATTTATGTGGAAAGCATTCAACTACCATGAGGAAAACCAATGACTGTTCTTGGATAGATTTATTATGGAGTTTTGGATATTACCTAATTTATTGTGGGATTTTCGTGCAGCTTTCTTGCATAGACTGGCCTGGTTTATGTTGAACATCAAATGCAGAAAATGGGCTTGGCCCCCAAAGACTCTGGGATGATAGATAAAAAGAGCAATTGAAGATTTTTCCATCATTAACATACAACAAGTGAATTCATCAATAATACTCAAAGGAAAGGCTGTTAAGAGGCTAAATCATAACAATTCATAAGAGATGACCGGTACAGTCGTTCATGTGCTGTTAGCAAATCATAGCACTTCCTCCAATTTTTCACGGCTAGGTTATTCGTTGTAGTAGTTGCATCTTTCAATATGATTCCCACATTTCTTATTCCTTTGATGGGTGGAAGTAATGGGTAGAAATATATAACAGAGGAGGATGTACAAAAGCAAAATTGGAACTTTCTAATTTTTTTTTCCTTTTTTGTTTTCCTTTTAATTGATCATTCAGTTTTGATACTCCATTCATTCATTCTGTGATAATTTTGTGGAATAGAAAGTTTTCAATTTGTTCTTCATAGAAGCTAATGGTTGATAGACTAATGATCATCACACACAAAAAAAAAATGTATAGGCCGGTATATATATATATATATATGTATATGTATGTATGTCTGTATGTGTAATTGTTAATGCGCAGAAGGAAAAAAATTTTAGACTTAAAACAGGGCAACTCACCTCCTTTATCTTCTCTCTCTGTTTCTTTCAATGACTTGCTACGTAGACAGTGGCGATGGCGGTGACGGAGGCATCAGCGAAGGGGGCGACAGAGGCGTCGGCGATGGCGGCAATGGAGGCGACGATGCCAGGGGAGAACGACGACGGCGCTGCTGGAGAACAACAGCGGTGGCGATGGCGCTGGGGGGTCGAAGGTGGAGACACCGGTGGAGGCTGAAGATGGTGATGGTGGTGGCCTGCTTCGAGTGAGATACCGCGTGAGATAGAGAGGAATGCGGCGCCTAGGGTTTTTGATCGAGAGAGGGTGAAAATGGGGGGGGGGGGGGGGGGGAAGAAAAGAGCAGGGGAAATTTTGAGGCCCGACCAAAACTACGTCGTTTCATTTAACATTTGTGACGGCAGACTTTCGTCACAAAAACGGCCGTCGCAAAAGACATCTATTTGCGACAGGATCTTTGTAGTCACAAAAATGCTGGCGCAAAAGTTAGTTTTTGTGACGGTATTTGTGACGGCTATTTTCCCGTCCTAAATAGTGGTATTTGTGATGGGAAAGCAGCCGTCGCAAATACTCCAGTCACAAAAATTCCAATTTTTAGTGGTGACATAATAGCGAAAAAAATCTGAAGTTTAAACTTTAGAAGACCCAAGTACACACGTTAACATTCATGATTAACCATCATAATTATTACAACATGTTAAGTCTATCAATTTTGATGTTATTAAAATAACTATATATATATATATATTTTTTTTTTGAACAGCCAAAGAAAGTATATTAAAGAGAGAGGAGGAAATACAATGAGGAAGGAGAGCTCATATAGCCTAAAAGGCTGCCTAGAGTAAACCAACCCAAAATAGAAAAGGTTGAACAAGGTCAACCTAATACAAAAATACCCAAATGCATCTGACTACCTACAATACCAAAAGGGAGGGGTCGAGACATTTTACACCATTAATTGAGAGGCAGAAATCAAAAGCAGTATAGCTTCCAATCTTTAGCTTTACTTGGATCCAACTTAACACATGAGCTTTAACACTATCCACAATGTCCTCCAATCTTATAAGCTTACCATTGAAGATAACATCATTTCTTCCATAGATTCCATAAGATGACTACAAATAAAGCATCCCAAATAACCTTCTCAAGTTTCCTCTATTTTTGACTCATCCACCATCTACTGAGAAGGTCGATTAAAGGGGAACATACCCATTCTGGACCCCACCCTTCCAGGATACTATACCACACCGTCCATGCAAATTTACAGCTAATCAAAAGATGATCAGAATTTTCCAAATTGAAATTGCAGAAAGCACACAATAAGCTTACATTGCTGGGAAGAATATTTCTTTTCATTAGAAACAGCTTTGTTTTGATTCTTCTTTGCAAGACTAACCAGCCAAATATCTGAAACTTTGGAGGAGCCAATGATTTCCAGAGCCAAGGCCAAACTGGATCATGGCAGAGAACCTCCTCAGATGCAAGCATGCAAAAGGATTTTACTAAAAAAGTATAATCTAAGTTAGCAATCCAACAAATAGAATCCTTTACATTCTCCGTGATGACCCTTGAGTTAAGGAGATAGGAAAACTCTTCCAGACAATCTTCTTCCCAAGATAGAAGGTCTGTTCTGAAAGATAGATTCTATATTCCTGAAGATTCTCTGATGTTTGCTATTAATGCATCCTTTTGAATAGATAATAAATAGAGCCTTGAAAATCTTAAGCTAAGAGGGTTATCTGCCACCCATGGATCTTCCCAAAACAATGTGTATGACCCTGCACCCACCTTAACTTGAAGATTTGATTTAAGAATCTGCAAGAGCCCCTATTGGTCCTCCATTTGAAGTGTTAAATCCTTTACTAGAATAGATAATTTAGATCCATTCTCTCTTGGAAATGTCCATCTTGCCGCATTCTAATCATACTTATGACAAACCACTTTCCGCCATAGGGGCATTTCCTTGCTTATGAATGCCCTTTTTTCTCAGTTGTTACTCCACCCCAATGCACACAATGAATGCCCTTTTTTCATTGCTTATTTCCCCATAAAAAATTCTTTTGAATATTGTCAATCTCATTACATACTTTGATTGGAGCTCTGTAAAGTGAGAGATAATAAATTGGGAGATTAGACAAAGATGATTTGATCAAAGTCAACCTTCCACCCATTGAGAGGAACCTCTTCTTCCATCCTACCAACTTCTTCTTTATTCCATCCACCACGCCATTCCAGCTGCTAAAACTTCTTGGATTCCCTCCCAATGAAAGACCTGGAGACTTCATTGGGTGTTTGGTGACAGGCCTAAAGTGATTGTGATGCAATGTCTTTGTGGCCACGAGTGCACTTTATCCCGTATGACAAAGTAAGCTTTGAGAGAAGTTATGTATGTACTAGTTGAAGAGTTTTTGTGTGTGGTCTTTAAAAATTACTATGATGGTAGGTACTTCACTAATAATAAAAAAAAATTGAAAATATGATTGTAGTGCATGATGAATATTGGTAGTAGTTGTAAGTGTTTGAAATATTTTTATCACATCAATTTTCAACCGAGATAAGCTCTACTTAGTCTATATCATAATGAGATGTACTTTTTTTTTTTTTTTTTGGTTTTTTGTTGCTTGCATGCTATGGAGAAATTGATAGGTTGGATGTGTTAAAGTAACTATAAGCATTTACATGATGTTTGAGTTTGAGAATTGAGTTTGGATCTGATACAACTGCTCGATAAAGATGTCGACCCTTTCATCCATAGCTAAATCAATAGACTCACTATTTGAATTGTGAGTAATTAATGGACTTCTTGGAGACCTCTCCTTGCAAATTTCCTCG
This sequence comes from Euryodendron excelsum, assembly GCA_033060915.1. Classification (NCBI taxonomy): domain Eukaryota; kingdom Viridiplantae; phylum Streptophyta; class Magnoliopsida; order Ericales; family Pentaphylacaceae; genus Euryodendron; species Euryodendron excelsum. Next base: position 45,501,326 of record CM065385.1, on the reverse strand, counting down.
TAAAGCATGCAGTGTTCATTGGGTTCTCTTGCCAGCCTCTCTCCATTTACTCCATCCATGACTAATTCAGGCATTTGAGCTCCAACTTTGAATTAACAATGACTCTTGTAATTGCTCCAGAGAAGTTTCTGAAAGGAAAAAAAACAAAAACAAAAAAGAACGTTATTTTACAATAGAAGATCATATGGAATCAATGTATTCCTTGTAGTATGTACGATCTTTTTTCCTTTTCCTATATACAATAAGTCATAGAATTCAATCTAGAAGAGAGTGGAATTCCAACCATTCACCAACTTATCTCAAACACTGAATGACTTAAAATACCATAGGACATGAGTTTTTGAGGCGAAAATTCTAAAAGGGGCAGCGATGGTCGTCTCAACATAGAATACGTAGGTAAAGTCATGCATATACATGTTCTAGTAACATTATTGTGGCCTTTTTATTTTTTACAAATTTAATGGTACAGTAATGAGATTATGTTGATCAATGATTTTGTGAGCTTCTGGGTGTGCATTCCTAATTTCATCCCTATATATAGAGATATTTCTTTATATATTTTCCTCTTTTCTAAATAATTTTATCATTATATATATAATTGCAGCTGAAATTTTGGGATTGCCATATTTGGAGTCACCCTTTGACTCAATTGGGACAAGTTTTGGGCAAGGTGCTAATTTTGCAATTGGGGAAGTCATTTAGGGTAGTGCTATCCCTATCCACCTAGATGTCCAAGTCTCTTAATTCTTACTGTTCAAGCCGCGCACCATTTCCCAGTCTAAGCAACGCATAAATAATAGTTAAAGAGTTTTCATATTCTTACTTTCTTTCTTTCTTTTTACCAAAGGCTTAACGATATTAATGGTCATTTGTACGTAAATTCTGAATAGAAATTTAATTTGTACTACATTGTCGGCATAGTTATAGATGAACTTAAAATCCTTCTTTTTCGTTCATCCTCCTCTATCCCTCCAACCAAACAAGATTCCCCTTTCACTTTCCATCCTGATCCTCCAGTACCTCCACACCAAAGGCAACGTTAATATCAAAGGACAGAATTCCTTTTGCCGTCCTACTCACCAATAAAACCCAAAAGATAAAATCGAAATTGAGTCCAAAATCGACTTTCACGTGAACCGTTCATGCTAAAAATGGTCAAGCAAAGAGCCAAAAATTGATAGAAATTTGCTAAAACACTGCATGTGGTCCTTCACTGGACGTCTCACTTCTTGTCTCTTCGTTTGGTTTGGGGATGTGATGGCAATGGCATGTTTTTTGAAAGATCTATTAGGGGCATGTTGGGTCAATTATGTCACTTTATACAATGATCCGTCAAGGTACATTAGCTGGGACGACACACTACACGCAGGCAGGCAGCCAACCGCGTCGTTGCAAATCTAATTGCCGATGTTGGGTCCTTTTCGGACCCCCAGTACCAGTTGCCGGGGCTTGTCGTAAGCTATGAAAGAATATGATATTCACGAGATCCAATGAGTCAATTGCTGCCCTATTCACTTATGCATTAGCAGAATTGATGTAATACTCTTACAGGAGATACAGGTGGTCTTCGACTGAAGGCATTGCATGTTGTCTATGGTGTCTTCATAATATTATACCCTGAAATTTTTTATCATTTGTTACCTTATCTATGCAATAGTTTAATAGTTGCTATTATTCATGTCCAATAATTAGGGGGTGTTTGGACACAAGCTTAAAAAAGTTATAATCCATAAACTGAAACTAGTTTTAGTAAGCCACTTTTTTTAATAGGTTTTTTTTGAAAAAAAAAAAAAGTGTTTGGATGTAGCTGTTTTTTTAAGTGGCTTTTGCTAAAAGTGTGCAAATAAGCCAATTTTTAAGTGACTTATGTAAGTGGCTTTTTTTTATTATTGTAAACTAAACACAATTCAAAAGGCCATGAGTTTAAGCTCTACGCTGTTAAATAAGTTACGTCTAAATATCCTCTTGTAATCTATTCAGTCACGACAAAATGAGCACTAAATGACTGGTAAGCTTGCCAAACTCATTACCATTAGCCGTTGGGTTCTCCTTAATTTATTTCATTTTAGAGTTTTGAGTAGTAATTTTGACAAATGTGAATTCCCAAACTCTTTGAAGAAATTAAGGTAACCCTAGGGTTACAGGGCCATGACGTTAGTGGGCTATTTTAGTGTGTTGTTGTGACATAAACAAAGTGACTGATCCCTCTCTCTCTCTCTCTCTCTCTCTCTCTCTCTCTCTCTCTCTCTACGTTCGTGTATGAGTACGAGTAATTTGAAGTTTAATTTGAAACGCTCATCAATCTAGTGATGAGAGTACTGTTAAGAGAAAGTTTCAATCCACAAACAATCCATGCTAGACCCTTTAATTTTTCTCTCTCCAGGCGCACGGTAGTGCATGTTAGCACACCATAGGAATATATATGGAGCACACCAGTAATGGTAGCATGTGAAAAGAAGAGGGTACGAAGAAGATCACAGTGCATACAACAAAATATGTTACCGACATAACTGACGTACGCTACACCGATACATACAGAAGATATTCTTCTTAGTCACCAGTAAAACCCAAAAGAAGGGTACTTTCCAAAATATTTTCAATTACTGAGGTGATTTGGTTACAAACAACTGGAATTTTAAAACAATACATCAAATCCAAGAAAAGCTGCAAGATTTCATGTTCCTTTATGGTTTCACCAATTAACGGGCTTAATTGCTAATCTTTTGGGTAGTAATGTTGATCAATGTATGAAATAGATGCCTTTATTTAAGCATCCTTATCATTCAATTACAGGCTGTTTGGAGCTTGGAGAAGGGAAGGGAAAGGGAGGAAAAGAGAAAATGAAAGAAAACTATTTTCTCTTCCTTAATTGTTTAGTTTTGTGAAGAAAATAAGAGAAAGGTTGAGAGAGAGAGAGAGAGAGAGAGAGAGAGAGAGAGATTTAAAAAAAATTTCTCATTTTTTCTTCCTTTTTCCTTCTAGGTAGAATCAAACACAGAAAGAAAAGCAAATAGTGTTTTTCCTTCATTTCACCAAGTTTCAAATAGGCTGTTAGTGTTCAATAATTGTAATTTACTTAGTCACGATGGAAGAAGCATTGAGAGACGAATTCAGATTTTCCACTTTCTTAGTGTGCATCATTCTCTATCCCCTTAGTTTTATTGGTCCACATTATTAATGCAATAACTATTAAAATTTATTATTAAGGAAACTTTTATTTTCACATATTTTTGTATTATTACATTGATGATGTGGACTAATAATATTGAGCGAGCAGAAAAAGAGGCATATTAAGGAGACAGATGATTTTTGGATTCCTAAGAGACTGATAGGCTTGCCAAACTTGTTACAATTAGCGGTTGGGTTCTCCTTAATTTACTTCATTTTAGATTTTTGAGTAGTAATTTTGACCAATTTGGATTCCCAAACTCTTGTATGAAGAAAGTAAGGTAGCCCTAGGGCTACGTGCACATGATGTTGTAGTTTTTCTATTTTTGTGTACAATAAAATTGTAAGATGGACATATATCTCTCTATGTATATCTGTACTATATATTATAACAATTGGTTAGAATGTATTTAAGTTTTAAAATTTTGATCCATTTTCTCAATTTTTTGAATTTGAAAAATTATAAAAACACAAATGTCGTAATGTAATTGGTTATTTAATTAATATAGGAATTTTTTTGAATTGTCACATTTTCAATATAGAAACTTTAAAAGTCATTAAAGATAAAATATATTAAAACTCTATATACCATGGATTCTTTATAATCAATATAGTAACTAAATCTAACCATCTATTCAAATGCCTATAAATAATCCTCTTTTCAAAGCAATTTAACTTTTTAAAATTCTTATGTATGTGGTTTTTTGTTTGTGGGTTAGATTTACCCAAATCTAAACAAAAATGACATTAAATAATGTCATTTTTAGTGTATGTCGCAATATAGTTAAAATCGCTTAAGTACGGGTTAATCTTAATGAACCTATAACATATAGATCCTTTAGATAATGAAAAAAAAAGGTTGATAGGACATACGTATGAAAAAAAGGTTAATGATGTTTCATTATTATGAACAAATAACGAATCATTATTTCGTTTCACATTGTATGAATTTATTTAATTATATTATATAATCACCCCAAAAAGAGAAAAAAGAAAAAGAAAAAGAAAAAGAAAAAATAACTAAAAAATCTAGTACAAATAGAGTATACTAACTTTTGATTAAATGGTTTTACAGACGAATATTATTGAAACATGAAATTAAAAATTTTACCTATACTTATTCTAATTAACTTTTCAAAATTCAATTAATTTTTTGATCACTGTTAATTTATATTTTCTCAAAAAATACAGTGCAATAATATTGTTTTGCTGATTTTAATGACTATTTCTTGATAGATATTAGACATATATATAAGATTTCAAGTATGAGATGGATTGGAGGAATATATAATGGTGTCTTAGATTTAACTTTTTTTTTTTTATAACTTTTGTTTATTTTTTTAATCCTAAATAGAACTCAATAAACTTAATGTCGAATTTTATAACTAATGTATTTACTTTCAATAAACAAAGATGTCTTAAAAGTGTGACTTATAATAGTTAGTACATAAATTGTTCCCTACATTTTTTTATGACTATTATAATAGAGAAAATATTATTAACATGTTTACTTATTTAATATCATATTTTAAATATAGAATCCTGTAAATCATTTTTTGTAATTTTGTTTTTAAAAATCGACTTATAATTTTATATTTGTTGTCCGTGCATTGCACAGCTCCACTGCTAGTATATATATGTGCGTGTGTATTTATGTATGAGTAATTTCTATTGTAATTTGAAACAAAATGAGAGCAGTGTGAAAAAAAAGCCTCAATTAGCAAAGTGTCCATGTTAAACCCTTTATTATTATTTTTTTTTTCTAATCAAGAGCATAGCAGCGCAAGTTAGCAGACCGTCCCTTATCGGATGAAAAAGGGTAGAGAGAGACATTTCGTTTTTTAGTGGTGTGAATTTTTCAGATTTTCCCTTTAAATTTTTCTCATGCCTTTGCTTCTAAAAGAACACAAGGAAAATTCTTATTGATGTGATAACTGGATATTGTGGGCAAAAAAAATTAAGTGTTTCAGTTTAGAAAAAGAAATAAATACATACATCATACCATTTTGTACGTATGTAAATTCTGAATAAAAATGTCATTTATACTACATTATCGGTATAGTTATAGATGAACTTAAAATCCTTCTTTTTCGTTCATCCTCCTCCATCCGTCCAACCGAACAAGAGTCCCCTTTTACTTGCCATCCTGATCCTCCAGGACCTCCACACCAAAGGCAACGTTAAAATCAAAGGACATAATTCCACACGGTAAAGCTCACCGCCTATTCTCACCGGTTGATGCGGCTTTGTCTACGTGGTATCTGTTTTTGGCAAGAATTCATGACAAGTAGGAATGTAGAGAAAAAATCTGAAAGGGAAACAACACATATCCGAAAAGCTCAGTTAAGAAATTCTATCTGCTAAATATATTGTTGGAACAAATTTAAACGGAGACTTTGAGTTGTATCTAAAGACACTATCTTTAGAACGTAATTCACCCTCACTATTCTGAGTCTGCTGATGGATTACAGGTAAGATCGTTCTCAGGCTACAACAAAGTCACTAATTCAAAGTCCTACAATCGGCAAAACCGAAAGACTCCCACAAAATCCTTAAGTTTAATTAATTAAATATGAGAGAGACTTCTAATATATATATATATATATATAGACAAACGTGTCTTATCAGAGAAAAACACACACCTTTACCAATAGACACATTAACTGTCAGTATTTATTCATTTGAAAAGACAACGCACCTGTTCACGAAATTTAATTAGGACTGTTGATCAAGCAATTAAAAATAAAAGACCAATCAATGTTCTCTAATGAATCACGCGTGTGCGTGCTAAACGTGATCGCGAAATATCACGCTATGTGCATTTATATTATACCAAGTATTTATTGGGCTTGAGGCTCATATTTGTTTAATGGACTTGTAACTTATCTAAGTCCATAGAATTGGTTGACTAATAAATACCCAACTAAATATTAGTGCCTTTTTCCAACGAGGGACAAAGAATCCTATCAAACAAGAGACAAAACTCCTAACATATATATATATCTGTATATGTTTCGCTACTACATAAATATATACACTTATGTATATATACACTCTTCGTCATCGGTCCCACCCCTCTCTCTTTCTCATCTGTGGTTGAAGGCTGTGGGCACATACACAACAGAGAAGGCCATTAATCAAGAAGTCACCATGCAAATGTTGGAAAACCAAAACCAAACTCTACAGATATAAAAGATTATAAAGATTACAGTTATATATTTTATACTGAAAAAATTCAGGATAAAAAACCAAGAGTTGGGTTTAATTAGTCAGAGCGGAGAGGGAGAGATTACTGCAAGAGAGTAAAAACGACAACAAATGCGAAGGAATATTTGTTATGTTCTCTCTTTTTTTTTTCATTTTAAATTTAGAACATGCCACCTTATTACTTCTGCCAATACAGAATGCTAATAAATCGTGATAATTAGTATTTCTTCTTTATTTTTAATTCCAATAATTCTAATCCAAGCTGACGTAAATATTAATGACTGCCACGTTTGGTTTCCACCTCAGCCGGTGAAAATGCCCGGTAAAAATTACCGTGCTCCGTACTTTTCTCAATTCCTTTTACCGTTCTACTCACCAACAAAACCCAAAAGATAAAATCGAAATTGAGTCCAAAATCACGTGAATCGTTCATGCTCAAAATCTTCAAGCAAAGGGCCGAAAACTAATAGAAAAGGGCCTAAAACACTGCAGGTGTCCTTCACCATATTGAGTCCAAAATCGACTTTCACGTAAACCGTTCATGCTCAAAATCTTTTGGGTTTGCCAAACTCATACTATTAGCGTTAAATAATTATAATCTATTTAATCACAACAGAAGCAGCACTGAATGACTGGTAGGCTTACCAAACTCATTACCATTAGCGGTTGGGTTCTCCTTGATTTACTTCATGTAGAGTTTTGAGTAGCAATTTTACAAATGTGAATTCTCAAACTCTTATATGAAGAAATTAATGTAACCCTACGGCTAAAGGGCCATGATGTTAGTGGGTCATTTTAATGTGTTGCTGTGACATAAACAAAGTGACTGATCTCTCTCTCTCTCTAGGTGCGTGTATGAGTATGAGTAATTTGAAGTGTAATTTGAAATGCTCATCAATCTAGTGGTGAGGGTACTGTTAAGAGAAAGCTTCAATCCACAACAAATCCATGCTAGACCCTTTATTTTTTCTCTCTCCAGGCGTACAGTAGTGCATGTTAGCCCACCAGAGGAATATACATGGACCACACCAGTAATGGTAGCATGTGATATGAAGATGGTACGAGGAAGATCACAGTGCATACGACATAATTGACGTACGATTATACAGAAGATATTCTTCTTAGTACTCACAAGTAAAACCCAAAAGATAAATTGAAACTGAGTCCAAAATCGAATTTCACGTGAACAACGTTGATGCTCAAAATCATCTTCAAGCAAAGAGCCAAAAACTGATAGAAATGGGCCTAAAACACTGCTTGTGGTCCTTCACTGGAGGTCTTACTTCTTGTATATATTTTTCGTTCAATGTCCCAGAGTTCACAATCACTTCACTCCCTTGGCAAAGTTCCCAATCTCTGAGGAGAGTGCTGATAAGCAAAAATGGATTCTCCAACGGCAGTTTGGGTTTTTGGGTTGCTGGTGGTCTTCGGATTGGCTGGTGGACAAATGGGTGGTGTTAGTGGCGTACTTGCTGCTTCAAGGAACTGCCATTTTCAAGCCATATACAACTTTGGGGACTCAAATTCGGACACTGGAGGAAAATCGGCAACAGCGCTGGAAGTAGTGGCGACACCAAATGGCGAAACTTTCTTTGGCAAGCCATCTGGAAGGATTTGTAATGGTCGTCTCATCATAGATTTCATGGGTAAGCTAAGCAGTCTAGTTAGTAACTATATCGGTGGAATGGTGCCACCGCTAGCTACTTCGATTCATGTTTACATAAAATAAAAAAATTTCATTAACTATCCCACCCAACCAACCCAACCAACAACAACACCCCCCCCCCCCCCCCCCCCCCCCCCTCTTAATTTTGGGAGAAGCAAATTGATGTTATTGTTCGGTGCAGCTGAAAAATTGGGTTTGCCACATTTGAGTGCGTACCTGGATTCAATTGGGACAAATTTCAGGCATGGTGCGAATTTTGCAACAATAGGTTCGCCTGTCTGTCCACCCGGCTATAGTCCATTCGAACTAGACATCCAAATATCACAATTCATACAATTCAAGGCACGCACCACTGCCCTCTATAAGCATTTAAGCAGCAACAATAATGGTGAGTTGTTGTATCTTGCTGCCTCTTTCTTAATTTGTGATAGAAAACCAATAAATTTCAGTTAAGATGTTTCGGTGAGTACTGAAAACATGTTTTAGGAGTGCAAAAATTTCATTTGACTCATCATGCCTAACAGTAACAGTACAAAGGCACTTACGAGTGTCGATATAAATATATATAGGATGGATTATATAAACTACTAATGAAGGTTAATGTGGTGGCATGCAATGCATCTTGCAGGGAAGAATATCACAATAACATGTGAAATAAGTCGTCTTCCGAGGCCCGGGGACTTCTCGAAGGCTCTTTACACTATTGACATTGGACAGAATGATCTTTCCTATGGTTGTCAGCAGACCACAATAGATCAAGTTCGAGCATCCATTCCTGATATGATGGACAACTTCACCCTAGCAGTTCATGTAAGCAACACTCTCATATATCTGTCTGGCCATAACTGGAGAGATACGAGTACTTGTCTAGATACCATATATATATATATATATAATATGTCATCAAATTAATTAAATGGTGATTTGAATCTAACATTTATGAGTTGTATATCATGTTTCAGCAACTATACAAGGAAGGGGCAAGGGTCTTCTGGGTACATAACACTGGGCCAATTGGCTGCCTACCAAAAGAAGTTCTCTTAGGCCCGTCAAAGCCTTTAGATCAGTATGGGTGCGTGAAGCCTAAGAATGAGTTGGCTGAGGAGTTTAACAGGCAGCTAAAGGACAGGGTCTCCCAACTAAGGGTACAGCTCTTAGATGCAGCATTTACTTATGTAGACATGTACTCAGCCAAATACGCACTCATAGCCAATGCAACGAATCTAGGTAAAAAACTTTGCTTGCTAACTATCAATATATATAAATATATATGAGGAGCTCATCTTGAGATCGGATAGATCTAGCACATATATCTAATTATTATTCTGTGGGCTTGGGGATCTGGTGGCAGGTTTTGATGATCCAATGAAGTTTTGTTATTCAACCATCAACGGCACTAGTTTGTGTAATGATCCATCAAAACACATTAGTTGGGATGGCATACACTACACTGAAGCTGCCAACATGTTACTTGCAAAACTCGTTGTCAATGGCTCCCTGTCTGAGCCTCCGATATCGCTTGCTGATGCCTGCCGCCACACTCCCATGAACCCGTAACCATGATGCACTTAGTCATTTATTTATATGTCACCATGCATTCAGTTGCCTATATTATCATAGTAATCGATATTGTTCAACTATTGTAACAGGTATTCTTGGTTTCTCTCCCAAGGATACCATATTAAGAATGCTTTTCAATGCAAGTTTAGTAATTTGAATTTTCAATTGTCTATTTTAGATGCCGTTACGGATCCTAATCATCTGCTGCCTCTTTCTTTACTTTTGTCTCTTCAATTAATTTATAATATGGCTACTACTACAATACTTAGTTCAATTAGTTTATAATATGGCTACTACTACAATACTTAGTGTTCTATGAGATGCATGAATGGGACATGATTTACCAACGATTTTTTCACTCTAAATCCTTCTGTTCATATCAAATAAAAAGACAGAAAAGATGAGTAATCGCATTTCACTCGTGTTGGAGGTTGCCCGGTTGAAATTCAGTAATAGGCAATTTGGTGTAACAGCAACAGAAACTGAAATTCCACGATTTCTTTATTAAAGTAGAAAACTTACAAAGATAAAAGAATTCCCTCAACTCCTTAAACATTGAAAGTTGCCACATTTTCCTCCGTCATTGCCCAAGGTAAAATAATTGACCATTTAAGCGGAGTCACCTCTTCACTGTCATCATTTAACTTGGTTTATGAAAGTTGCATGGCCGAATCTAACCAATCAACCCAGAGTTAACATTTTTTTCTAAAAAAAACGTATTTGACTGACGCCGGGAAATGGAGAAAAGAGAAGGTAGCACAAGTGAACACTCACGAGATGATTTAAGCTCGCCACCCTACAAAAATCCACCAAAGGATAAGAGCAAACAAGAAGAACTCCTTCTTCTTAGAAAGCCAAAGGCTAACTCTTAAACATAATCTAAAAATTCTCTACCTTCATTACCACTTGCAATAGTCTCATAAATACACATCTTATTTTGACAAACACACATAGACTTTGACATACATGCACACTTGATTGAAGACAAAGAAAGACAACCAACCTTTGACTACCACCATTTAAGGAGAAGACAAGAAAAACATGTAAAATACCTTTAAGACTCTTGACAAAACACACCTAACAACCAAGAAAATCAAAAGGGGTGGGCTGCAGAAAATCAGGATTGCTGAATTTTTGGATGTGTGCAGACAGCTCAGACACCCTTCAGTAAAATAGCCATATCTCTCTCCACAAGACAGCAAATCATGCTCTGTTTTTTTTTTTGTTGGAAAGTAGATTCATAGACCTTTCCATCCATGTAAGATTTGCATGCTGATTCACTTCCAATAGATACAGATTTGAATGCAAAGTCAGCTCAAAACAGAGTCTGCACAGCTGGAAAAACAGGTTTGGCAGCCCCCCCTGTTTTGACCATTTAGCTCATTGTTTTTAAATCAATTTTGACTGAGATCCTCCGATATCATACGTTTCTGCTGCGTGTGAACTCGTCTCTAAGTTCTCCTCACTTTCTTCATCATGATATGGTGACAAATCTGCCACATTGAAGGTGGCTGAAACGCCATAGTCTCCTGGTAGCTCAATCTTGTAAGCATTTTCACCAATTCTTTGAAGCACCTTGAAAGGACCATCAGCCCTTGGTTTAAGCTTACCATGACGACCTCGTGGAAAACGTTCCTTGTGAAGATGGATCCATACCAACTCTCTTTCCTTGAATGCTGCGGGCTTACGGTGTTTATTAGCACTTCTTTGGTACTTTTGATTTTGCTTGAAGATTCGATCCCTTACTTGCTCATGCAACCTTTTGATTTGTGTGGCTCGCTCTTCAGCATCGCTACTGAAATTTTGAGTGGTAGCAAGTGGTGCCAAGTCCAAGGGACTTATAGGATTGCGCCCATAGACAACTTCAAAGGGACTAGTTCCAGTGGTTTGGCTTGTGGACCGGTTGTAAGCAAATTCAGCTTGTGCTAGAGCAAGGTCCCATTGGCGAATATTGCTGGGAACTAAACTTCTCAAAAGGTTTCCCAAACTCCGATTGACAGCTTCAATTTGCCCATCCGTTTGTGAGTGATGAGAAGAGCTATATTGAAGAGTAGTTCCAAGCTTACGCCAAAGTGTGCACCAAAAATGACTCATAAATTTCGAATCACGATCAGAGGTCATTGTTTTTGGAATACCATGAAGCTTTACAATCTCTGGAAAATAGAGATCAGCAATATGAGAAGCATCCAATGTCTTGTTACATGGAACAAAGTGTGCCATTTTGGAGAATCGATCAACGACGACCATAATAGAGTCTTTGTTCCTTTGAGTGTGAGGCAATCCCACCACAAAGTCTAAGCTCACATCCTCCCAAGGAGCCATGGGAAGTGGCAATGGAGTATATAGTCCGGTATTTTGAGAGTGACCCTTGGCTCGTTGACAAATTCTACAACGCTCCACATGTCGGGCGATGTCACGATCCATTCTAGGCCAATAGAAATTTTCTTGCACAAGAGAGAGTGTCTTATCCCTCCCAAAGTGACCAGCAAGTCCTCCTCCATGAGCTTCCTTGATAATAGCTTCCCTAAGAGAACCTTCTGGGATACATAGCTAATTTTTCCTGAAAAGAAAACCATCTTGCAACAAAAAATGGTTAAAAGGACCTTTCAAACATTCCTCCCAAATTTTGGCAAGGTAAGGATCATCTTTGTACAACTCCTTTATGACTTCAAAGCCTAAGACATCCACTTGAATTGTGGACAATAAGGAGTGTCTTCGGCTCAATGCATCAGCCACTTGATTTTGTTTTCCAGATTTGTGCTTGATATGGAAAGTGTAAGCTTGTAAAAACTCGACCCATTTAGCATGCCTATTATTGAGCTTATGTTGGCCATTTATATACTTCAAAGCTTCATGATCCGAAAAGAGAATAAACTCTTTGGATATGAGATAATGGCTCCAATGATCCAAAGCTCGAATAATAGCATAAAACTCTTTATCATAAGTAGAGTATTTCTTTCGACTTCCATTCAACTTTTCACTAAAGAAAGCAATAGGCTTACCTTCTTGACTTAGCACAGCACCAATTCCCACATTGGAAGCATCACAATGTACCTTGAACACATTGTTAAAATCTGGTAATGTTAGAATAGGAGCCTCAGTAACCTTCTTCTTAATGATTTCGAAGCTCTTTTATGCCTCTTCCGACCATTTGAACGTGCCTCCTTTTAAGCACTCGGTGATAGGAGCGACAAGAGTGCTGAATCCTTTGATGAAGCGACGATAAAATGAAGCAAGACCATGAAAACTTCGAATACCACGAACTGACCTTGGAATTGGCCAGCTGATAATTGCTTCCACCTTGCTAGGATCCACTTGAATGCCCTCACCGGATATGACATAGGCTAAGAACACAAGGCTATTTGTAAAGAAGTGACACTTCTTCAAGTTGGCATACAATTTCTGCTCCCTTAGTGTCTTGAATAGTTGTTGAAGATGCTCCAAGTGTTGTTCTTCGCCCTTGCTGTACACTAGAATATCATCAAAGTAAACAACAACAAACTTTTCAATGAAAGGTTTAAACACATGATTCATAAGACGCATAAAAGTACTAGGAGCATTAGATAACCCACAAGGCATAACCATCCACTCATAAAGACCATCTCTTGTCTTGAAAGCGATCTTCCATTCATCACCGAGTCTCATTCAAATTTGATGATATCCACTCCCTAGATCAATCTTAGAGAATATAGAAGCACCATGGAGTTGGTCAAGAAGATCATCAAGGCGTGGAATAGGAAAGCGGTATTTGATTGTGATCTTATTCACCGCTCTACTATCAATACACATACACCAAGAACCGTCTTTTTTTGGCACAAGAAGAGCAGGGACAGCGCATGGACTCATGCTTTCCCTCAATAGGCCTTTATTCATGAGTTCTTCAACTTGCCTTTACAACTCTTCATGCTCCTTTGGATTCATCCTATAAGCTGCCTTGTTTGGAAGGACGGCTCCGGGAATGAAATCGATGCAATGTTGGATGTCTCTCATGGGGGGAAGGCCGGGTGGGATCTCTTCTGGAATAACATCAAAAAATTCTTCAAGAAGTGGCTGCATAATGGAAGGGACTTCCATGTGCTCTTCATTTCCTTCCATCACCACAAGAGCATAAGCCTCATTAGACTCTTCCAAAGATTTATCAAATTGGGATTTAGATAGCAAATTACTTCCCTCCCCTTTTGAAGGTTTAGGAGTGCTCACTACTTGGAAGGACCTAAGATGACTTTGACTCCATCCTTCTCAAAACAGTAAGTGTTTTTGTACCCATCATGAATAACCCTCCTATCATATTGCCAAGGACGACCAAGAAGCAAATGACAAGCATCTATGGGGACAACGTCACACCAAACTTCATCTTTATAGTTATTGCCAATGGAAAAAGTAACTAGACATCTTTTAGTTACTCTTACCTCATTTCCCTTGCAAAGCCACGAAATTTTGTAAGGGTGTGGATGCTCCATTGTCTTGAGATGCAATTTTTCCAGCATTGTTGCGGCCACCATATTCTCACAACTCCCTCCATCAATGATGACGTTACAAACTTTGCCATGGGAAGTACATCTTGTGTGGAAAATATTATTGCGGAGCCAACTTTCTTGTTCTACATGGGCTACACTTAGACTTCTTCTAACAACTAGGCTCTCTCCTTGATCTCCATAAGTGATGTCTCCATCATCTTCTTGATTTCCATCAGTTGATGCATCATCTTTCTCGGACTCCTCTTCAATGTCCTCTTCCACAAGAGAGACTATCTTGCGATTTGGGCAATCGGAGGCGATGTGGCCTAATCCTTGACACTTGAAACATCAGCGATTGTTAGGATTGGAGGCATTAGGACCGCTTGAACTCGCTGCTCCATCTTGCTTGGGCAGTGACTTTGAAGGGGCTGCCTTGTGTGATGAAGAGGGCTTGGCAGTTGAGGCACTTCCTTTAGAAAAGCCATCTTTGTTCCAAGGCCGAGAGCTACTCCCACGTGCTTCTTTGAGTTGTTTTTCCACCTTGATTGCAAGCTTAAAAACATCATTGTAACTCCAATAAGGCTGCAGTTGAACAATATTAGCAATTTCAGACCGAAGTCCTCCAAGATAACGTGCTATAGTTTGTTCCTCCGGTTCAAACACTTCACAACGCATCATAAGATGGTCAAATTCAGCTGTATACTCTTCCACGGACTGCTCCTTTTGTGTGAAATTATGGAACTTGAGGAAGGCATCTTGACGATAATTTTCCGGCAAGAATTTCTTCCTTAGCTCTTTCTTAATCTTGTCCCACGTGACAATGCGAGACTTTCCTTCTCTAGCACGTTGCTTCTTGAGGTTCTCCCACCAAATTGAAGCATGTTTCTTTAATTTTATAGCAACTAACTTCACCTTACGATCTTCCACAACATCTTGGTAATCAAAGACCCTTTCAACAGCGTGAAGCCAATCTATGAACTCCTCTGGACGCATTCTTCCTTCAAATTCTGGAATGTCAACTTTGACACCATAATCTCGTTGAAAATCATGGTTTCTTCGGACACGACGTCTCGGAGAAGCCTCTTCACTTGACGCTTGATTAGGAGCGCCATGGAAGGGGTTAATCTCCTCCTCTTCATTAGGTGATTCTTGCTCTGAATCATGGCGCAAATCGCCACGTTCCAAAGGCTCGTAGCGCTGCAAACGCTGTTGGAGTTGTTACACTTGTCTCCGTAAATCTTCCATCTCAACGTCTAATAAGTCTCGTTCACGAACCGGGACTTCTTCGACATTAGGACCACGACGACGACGACCAGCCATCACGAACCAAATGCTCTGATACCAAATCTGATGTCGGGAAATGGAGAAAAGAGGAGGTAGCACAAGTGAACACTCACGAGATGATTTAAGCTCGCCACCCTACAGAAATCCACCAAGGGATAAGAGCAAACAAGAAGAACTCCTTCTTCTTCGAAAGCCAAAGGCTAACTCTCAAACATAATCTGAAAATTCTCTACCTTCATTACCACTTGCAATAGTCTCATAAATACATATCTTATTTTGACAAACACACATAGACTTTGACATACATGCACACTTGATTGAAGACAAAGAAAGACAACCAACCTTTGACTACCACCATTTAAGAAGAAGACAAGAAAAATATGTAAAACACCTTTAAGACTCTTGACAAAACACACCTAACAACCAAGAAAATCAAAAGGGGTGGGCTGCAGAAAATCAGGATTGCTGAATTTTCGGATGTGTGCAGACAGCTCATACACCCTTCAGTAAAATAGCCATATCTCTCTCCACAAGACAGCAAATCATGCTCTGTTTTTTTTTTTGTTGGAAAGTAGATTCATAGACCTTTCCATCCATGTAAGATTTGCACGCTGATTCGCTTCCAGTAGATACAAATTTGAATACAAAGTCAACTCAAAACAGAGTCTGCACAGCTGAAAAAACAAGTTTGGCAGCTCTCCTGTTTTAACCATTTAACTCATTATTTTTAAACCAATTTTAACTAAGATCCTCTGGTATCATTGACATTTTAACGGAAATACATCAATGGCATCATAATAAGTTGGAGCCATCATCATTATCACATGTGGGGCTCAATAACTACTCCAAAATTGAACAATAAATTTACTGAAGTTTACATTCATGATCCAACTACACGTTAACATTCATGATTCACCATCATAATTATTAGTGCAGGTCGTCAAGTCTATCCATTTTGAAGTTATTAAAAATACTTATATGAATGTATGGTGTCAGACCCAAAGTGATTGTGATGCAATGTCTTGGTGGCTACGGGTGCACTTTATCGCCGTATGACACAAACTAGGCTTTGAGAGAGTTACATATAGCTAGTTGACGTGTTTTTGCGGATGGTCTTCAAAAATTACTACGATGGTAGGTACTTTACTAATAATAAAAAAATTAAAAACTTGATTGTTTTGCATGATGATTAGCAGCAGTAGTTATAAGTATTTGAAACATTTTTTATCGCATCAATTTTCGACCGAGATAAGCTCTACTTAGTCTATGTAAGGAGATGTGAATTTTTTACGATTTTTTTGTTGCTTACATGCTAAGGAGAAATTGATAGGTTGCATGCGTTGAAGTAATTGTAAGCATTTGCATGGTGTTTGAGTTTAGATGTGATACAGTTGCTTGATAGAGGTGTCGACCCTTACATCCATAGCTAAATTAATAGACTCACTATCAGAATTGTGAGTGCTCAATGGGAAAAAAAAATGGGGCATTAGCGACAGCATAAATCGTTGCTAAAAATAAAAAAACGTTGCTAAATGTTTTTAGTATAGGCTAGAAGATGGCAAATTAGGTGGCGTCATTGGAGGCGTCACAAAGCTTTTGGCTACCATTTGGAACTTTTTGGCGATAGAACAAAGACCTTCGCTAAAGCTTTGTTCAAGCGACAAAATATTCGCGACGTGGCCTAGTGTCAAGGGTTGCACTTCTAGTTAACTCCTTGCCTCATTGTACATAGCTTCTCTCAAAGCTATACAGGATGC
Organism: Euryodendron excelsum; assembly: GCA_033060915.1. Classification (NCBI taxonomy): domain Eukaryota; kingdom Viridiplantae; phylum Streptophyta; class Magnoliopsida; order Ericales; family Pentaphylacaceae; genus Euryodendron; species Euryodendron excelsum. The sequence goes on along the minus strand of CM065385.1, from coordinate 45,484,227 downwards.
AAAGTGTGCTTTTAAGATGCCTAAGGATATACAAACATGTTTGGGACAAGTGCCAAGCAAAGGCTCAAGGGTTGCCCAAGAGTGCCCCACGGATGCCCAAGTGCCCAGCCAAGTGCTTAGCCAAGCAGCCAGGTTGGCCCGGGTTAACCTCACTTTGGCTGAGAATGAGGGGCAGGATAACCTCACTTTGGCAGCCACGCGTGCCCAGACCGTGTGCCCATGTGCGTGCCCAGCTGCCTTGCCGCGTGCACACTTTAACCTCACCAGTGACAAGAAAGAGGGGCGGCTTAACCTCACTTTGCATGTGCCAGCCAGCCAAGCCACGCGCGCGCGCGCCATGCCCAGATTGGGGCGGGTTAACCTCACTTCGGCCTTGCCAGTGCGTCCCAGATTTTCACACAGTGACACCTTTTGCGCAATTTTGGCATTCGCATAACTTTGTCGTCCGAAGGACTTTTTGAGCAAGGTTTTTTTTGTTGGAAAGCTTTCAATGTAAACTTTGAAATGCACGAAAGCTTTTCCTTTATTTTGGCTTGTAGAATAAATGAGGGTCAATTATGACTCCTCGCACATACACTATGTTTCCTTGTGCAAAGTTGTAAATGGCTAAAAAAGCATATATAAGGGGGGAGAGCACGGTAAGTTCCGAACCACCTTGCTAGCTTTTATGCCCTACTTCTTAGACATTGTTTGCTTATTGTAATAGCATACTTTGATGCTTGTAATAGCTTGCAATTGTCAATAAAATGTCTATTTTCATTGCTATAAAGTTGTTGCTCGTTGCCTACATTGTTGCTAGCGTTGCCTACCTGTTGCCCACAGATTTCTAATTTTTGTATTTGTCTTTGCATACAAACACGTGGGGTGTGCTTTGGTGGAGCTTGTCAAGCGTTGGCAAGTGCCACACACGGCCGTTTGCCTATTCCGCGGGCCGGCGTGTGCCACCTGGGCACCGCTAAAACTACCTTAGTAGTGACGGTTCAAGTGTTGTTACAAAAGGTCAATGGCAACAATTTTAATAACTGGTTTCTGCTGAGAATCCTTAGCGACAGTTTTTAAATAATATTTTTGTATATTACATATAATTTTTGTAATTGTCTTTTTCAACTAAAAATATATACATTTAACAACAAAAATTAGGAGTCCAAATAACAAAATTCATTTATTCATTCAAATCCAAGTATTTACAAAAATACTTAATCAAGTTAAAATACGATTACATTTATCCAAATAACAAATACAAAAAAAAAAGTGTCTACTCTAAATCTATATAACAAGAACAAATTACATAACCCATAGCAATATAAGTCCATATCGGAACACCACCGACCTAATCTCCGTAAATAACTTGAAAAAAAAACCATAAATATCAAATATAATAATGAACCATATAAAAATAACTAATACATATACATTTAAAAAGTAGAAAAATACCACAACTCTTAGCCTAGAAGCCCAGCAACCGTGCAACTTGTTCCCACATGTTACTCATGTTTAAACCATGTTACATGTCAAGTTTGAGGGATTTCCAATGCCTTTTGCAGGTTTTAGTACCCCAACACATAGAAAACTTAAAGTTTGAAAAAGTTAAGGGAAAAAATAAAATAAAATAAAAAAGGCCACAACTCTCGACCTAGGAGTCCGGCGACTAAAAATAGGTGACTTCATTGCTATTTCAAGCCATAAGGCAGGATAATAGCAGTCTTTAGATGCAAATGACTCAATATTGGCAGCACATAGAACTTTATATGACCGTCACAAATCTGTAATGGTATTATGACCAACTGAACCTTTCTGTTTTCATTTGTTTATTTGTTTTATATTTGTGAGTGGGATTGAAAATGGTGGGGGAGGGAAGAGAGTGGGGAAGTTTTGCAGAAAGGGAAATTCTAAAATGAAGAAGGCGCCAAGCTAAAAGTTGTCACACTGATATATACCACCAGTAATCTGTAGTATCAATGGTCTCTCCTAATTACTATCCAGGGTCTGGACTTCACCAGTTCAAAATGGACTCATGTCAGACTGGTGTCCATTGGGTATCTTCCCAGCACTCTCAAGCAAACTCCTATCAAGTTGTAGTTCTACATCAGTTCCTATCAATTCAGTACCATTCAAATCCAGATGCATTTTCCATGTTAATCTCACCTTTCAATGCTTAAGGGAATTTTGTGAACTGGGGTCTGCCATTGATGCTCCAAATCCATATAGAAAAGGTAGTCAAATTACCAGTCCAACTGCATGCCAAAACTAAACACTCCGATCTTCGTTAGTGTGTTCTCATTTCTCACACTGAGCAGGAGCCTGAAATATCGCCAACCAATGTCACAAACCAATATATATAGAGAATAAATTAAAAGTGGAATAAGTTGATGTGCAAGTACTTAATAGGAAGTTGCACCTCCCCAACAATGTGTAGCCTGTGATGAAGCAAAATATCATAATTTTGATGGATGCTACCCCCTAGAGGATTCTCAATTGGCAATACCGCCCTGTCAACAAACCACTATTCGGCAGCCGGCAAAAAAAGTACCAAACGAGGCTGATAGCTACTTGAGATAAAATAAAAAAATAAAAAAATAAAAAAAAATAAAAAGAAAACACATGCAGAGTGATAAAAACAAACTATCAAAGAAAACTATTTCCGTCCCCTACGGTGCCACCAACGGCAGCCTTGGACAGCCCTAAAAATCATTACCAATCCCTAGCTTTGTTAAGTTCTGTCTATAAAGTTTTTGACACTTCATGGATGTTGCTCCCTATCCTTCATCATTGAATTTTTTTAAAAAAACTTTCACCTTTGAAGATGTTTGCCAAGAGAATTCAATCTAATTGTCTGGAACACCTCACTGACAAATTTATCTTCGGTTCAAGATATTGATGATTGGAATGAAATGTGACAAAGACCATTTTTGCTAAGTGATGAAAGACCATTTTTGCAAAGTGATGACTAGAAGGTACCCATCAGCAAGGTTGCTATGCAGTTCCTTCCATGATGGAACAACATTTGGAGCAAGGAAAACAGTTCAACCATGAACAACAGATACAACTGTTAGGGTGGGAAAGAAAAAGAAAATGTGAAAATGTTCTCTGCACCACGAAGGAAACAATTTTCCTGTTCAACCATGGATTTTCTCTAGACTTTTCTTCTTCTTCCAATTTTTAGCACTTCAAGATTTTTAAAATTCCACAACCAGATTTGAATCATCTTATTTTCAAACCTTAATTCCTAGTCTACTTGGATCCACCAACCTAATACCCAACTCAAATACAATCAGCTCCTAAATGACTGTTCATGGATCCAGTTTGCAGTGCCCATAACAGCCCCAAAGGCCAAATCAGCCTCCTAGAATTTGGAACTAGAAGTAATACCCCTAACCCTCAGGCTATTATTGATGCAGCGGGATCGCAAGAATAAGGTAACCAACCCTAATCCGTTGATTCACCACGAATACTGAATTAAGAGTCATCCTGCAACCTGTTGATTCACCACGAATGCCAGGTTTTATGGCGTCAAACACTCGTTGATTTTTGTAGAAAATACCGAATGATTGGAGAAGTGCAAAAATCGCACACAAATTTTATTAATCTTCAAAAACTACTGAAAAATGTCTTAACATGAGTATAAATACACGGCACAAAACCCTAGGGCCTGGGACAAACTGGGTTAATTAAAAAAAATGACGAAAGCTCAAAACACAAAACGGGCTAAAAAAACATACTTAGAGGCATTTTTCACGTTTTCCTAGGCCAAAAAATCATTTCATATTTTTTTCTTTATCCGGCTCGTCGCTAGCTCCTCGAAAACATATTATAATAAGAAAACGGAGTTACGGATCAAAAGTTATGGTCGATTGAAGTTTACTGACCATCGGCCCGGCATAACGATGCCTCCGGGTCTCCAAGTAATCTTCTGTTATGCGATCCACATTATCCTCCCTAGGTTGGAAAAAATTCAGCCGCGAATTCGATCTTTCCTCCTCCTCCTCAGAGTTATCATCACGGTAAGGCATGAGATGTTTCACAATGAACACGTCGGAAGTGTTGGCATGGCTCGGCAGCTTTAAGCGGTAGGCATTTGGATTGATCTTCTCAACAACCTCATACGGCCCAACTTTCCGAGTTGTTAGTTTGCTATATTCATGCACTGGATATCGATCCTTCGTCAACACAGCCCATACAAAATCCCCCACTTCAAACTCCACCAAGCGTCGCTTCTGGTCAGCCGCCTCCTTATACTTCATCGTCGACTCACACAGATTTTGCTGCACCTGTTTATGGACAGCCTACAAATCAGTAATAAAGTCCTTTGCCTTTTTATGGACCCTCTTCAAATCAGGAACAGGGGCTAAGTCAATCGGAGCTCGTGACTGGAATGCATAATTGGCAAAGAATGGACTGAAACCCGAACTGCGGTTCATCAACCGGTTAAATTCAAACTCAGCTTGGTACAATTTCTGATCCCATGATTTCATATTTTCCCCCACTAAGCACCGCAGCAAGTTACCCAGCGAACAGTTTACCACCTCGGTCTGCCCATCGGTCTGAGGGTGATAGGCACTGCTAAAATCCAGTTTCGTATTAGCCAACTGCCATAAGCACCTCCAAAAGTGACTAAGGAATTTAGAGTTCCTATCAGAAACTATGGACGTTAGCAGCCCATGAAGACGATATACTTCCCGAAAGTAAAGCTAAGCAATATTGACAGCATCATTGGTCTTCTTACAAGCAATGAAGTGCGACATCTTTGTAAATCTGTCCACCACCGTGAAGATAGAATCGTTGCCACGCTGTGTACGCGGGAGCCCCAACAAGAAGTCCATGCTCACATTCGCCCATGGCCTCTCTGGAATTGGTAGGGGCATATACAATCCCGCATTGGTCGCCGTCCCTTTGGACACTTGGCAGATTCGGCACCTGTTAACAAATTTGGCCACTTCACGTCGCATAGAAGGCCAATAATAAGAATTGGCCACAAGCTACTAGGCTTTAGCACGCCCCATATGCCCCTCCTCATGCAATTCCTTGATGATCTTGAGGCGTAGACTGGATTGAGGCACACACAGTTGGGTACCCTTAAACAGAAACCCATCATGCATCACAAAATCCGTGCGCCGACCGGTCTTAACTTCATGAACAATAGGGGCAAACATTGGATCAATACTTAGCAATTCACGAAATGAATCAAAACCAATTACCTCTACCGGTAAAGTGGTAAGTAAGCAAGTGCGATGACTAAGGGCGTCGGTAACCTGATTTTGAATCTCAGATTTATGCTTGAGGGAGAAGGTGAACTATTACAGATACGCAGCCCATCTCGCATGCCTCGCTGACAGGTTGTCTTGGCTGTTAATGTGTTTCAAGGCATCATGATCAGAAAATAACACAAACTCACTTTGCGACAGATAGGGGTACCAATGCTTCAAGGCCTGTATAATTGCATAGAACTCCACGTCGTATGTACTATAATTCCCCTTAGCTCCATTCAGTTTCTCACTGAAGTATGCAATTGGCCTGCCCTCTTGGCTAAGGACTGCCCCAATGCCTACCTTTGATGCATCACAATGCAACTCAAAAGGCTTAGAAAAATTTGGCAATGCAAGCACAGGAGCGGTGGTCAGTTCGTGCTTGATCTCCTCAAAAGCATTAGCCACTGCCTCCGACCAAGTAAACTGCTCAGCCTTCATGCAATCTGTGATAGGGGCCATGATACTACTAAAGCCTGGAATGAACCTCCGATAAAACAAAGCCAATCCATGAAAACTGCGCACGTCATGAATATTCTTCGAGGTTGGCCACTTACGAACAGCTTCAATCTTTGCCTCATCCACGGATATCCCATCTCTCGACATGATGTACCCAAGAAACAATTCACTATCGGACATGAACGAACACTTGGCAGTGGCCGCAACAAACTTCTCCTTTGCAACAGAGCAAGAACCTGTCGCAAGTGCTGCAAGTGCATGGCACAGTTAAGGCTATAAACCAGTATATCATCAAAGTAAACCACCACAAACCTCCCAATGAAAGGTCGGAAGAGCTGGTTCATCACACGTATAAAAGTGCTTGGTGCATTCGATAGCCCAAATGGCATGACCAGCCACTCATAAAGGCCCTCCCTTGTCTTGAAGGCTGTCTTCCACTCATCACCCTCGCGGATTCTAATCTGGTGATAACCACTCTTGAAGTCCAGCTTGCTGAACACTGCCGCCCCACTGAGCTGGTCCAACAGATCATCCAACCAGGGAATCGGGAACTGATAATGGACAGTAATCCTATTAATGGCCCGACTGTCGACACACATGCGCTAAGACCCATCTTTTTTGGGCGTCAAAAGCGCAGGCACGTCACATAGATTAAGGCTCTCTCGAATGTGACCCCTAGCTAGCAACTCCTCCACTTGACGCCGCAACTCTTCATGCTCTGTAAGGCTCATTCAGTAATGCGGTCGATTTGGCAGACCTGAACCCGGAACCAGATCAATGTAATGCTAAATATCCCACAAAAGCGGTAACCCGAATGGTAACTCTTCTAGGAATACATCACTAAACTCTTCAATAACCTCTCACACATTGTCCGGCACCTCCCTGTCTTGCGTTTGCTCTTTCCCCACCAATAAATACACTACCCCAGTTTCTTCCATCTCCCCTACGAAGTGCTCCATGGTCAGCAAATTGGGGTTTTTTTCGGTCACCTGTTTCGCCCTCTCTTCCTTGCTCGGGTACAATACAACCTTCACACTGTTAAAGACAAAGCTATAGGTATTTTTTCGTCCATCATGTTGCACAACCCTATCATATTGCCACGGTCTACCCAACAAAATATGGCATGCATCCATCTTAACGACATCGCACCAGATTGCATCTTTGTAATTGAAACCAATGGACAGCAAAACTAAACAACGCTGGGAAACTGTTACCTTTTTCCCTTCTTGCAGCCACGTCAGTTTGTAGGGGCTGGGATGCTCCTCTGTTGGTAACCCCAATTTTTGAACTGCCTCCTCGGAAACCATGTTCTCGCAGCTCCCCGAATCAATCACAAACTTGTAGACTTTGCCCCCAACTGTGCACTTGGATTGAAAAATGTTGCTCCACAGCCACTCATCCCTGCTAGAATCACGAGGGGTAAGGCAAACCTTGCGCACTACCAATAAAGGCCCATCGTCTCCGGTAACATGCTCCTCGTCCATGAACTCTTCACCAGGCTGATCCTCGCCTAGTCCTTGCTCAGACTGATCGAACTCCACCCCAACCATTCCTTCATTATCAATAAACAGCCCCTTCTACACTCGTTGATTTTCGTAAAAAATACCGAATGGTTGGAAAAGTGCAAAAACCGCACACAAATTTTATTAATCTTCAAAAATTGTTGAAAAATGTCTTAACATGAGTATAAATACGTGGCACGAAACCCTAGGGGCCGGGACAAACCAGGTTAATTAAAATAATGACAAAAGCCCAAAAAAATAAGCTCAAAACACAAAACGGGCCAAAAAATATACTTAGAGGCATTTTTCACGTTTTCCTAGGCCAATAAATCATTTCATATTTTTTCTTTTCTCCGGCTCGTCATTAGCTCCTCGAAAACATATTATAATAGGAAACAGAGTTACGGATCAAAAGTTATAGCCGATTGAAGTTTACCGATCATCAGCCCACGCATAACGACGCCTCCGGGTCTCCAAGTAATCTTCTGCTATGTGATCCGCATCAATTATGAAGACTTCCATAAGGACGTATAGTCTCTTCTATAAAAAAATATATATATATTTTAAGTGAATTAGAGAGGTCAGAGGACTATAGATACCTTTGCTCTACAATTTTTTTTATGGCTCTGCAATAAGCTGTCAATGAGCATGCAATTTTCAATTCAACAAGGGATCAACCCACGGGTGCACTACCACAGTTCAGAAAATTGATTGAAAATAATGTTTACATGAAGATTCCACTAACATTTTTGAAAAAAGAAACACATCAGAAATTATGTTTAGAAGCATCATCATTAGTGTACTCAAATGTAGAGCTTAATACGACTTCCCACAATGTTCAAGCAGGCAACATCCAAGAAAATACCAAAAATGGCAGCATTGCCAAGAGTGGTTGTCCAATGTTATTGTTGCGCAGAAAACTATATACGATGCAATAAAGCAGGAGTAAACAAGCACATAACACAATGATTTAATAAGGTTTAGCAGTTAGTGTGACTACCTACGTCCTCAGCGGCAACAAGGTTCTCTTTTATTATTTCTGAAGAAAAGTATACATCTAATTAGGGTAACACAAATTTAAATGAAACCCTAACTTTGGATACAATGGGAAAATCTCCAAAATACCCGTACCATACCACCCCTCGCACCCCCCAACCTATTATTTTGACTCAGGTGGACAAAACCGAATTACCCATCATGGGCTTCACTCCACTCAATGCGCTCGCGCTCCTCTCGCTCCGCTCTATTTCGCCCATGATCCCCATTACTCCCGACCTTAGTATCAACAATATTAGCCACTAACTCCAACAAATCTCCACCTTGGCAAATAATCTTTCCCTTTAGGAGAAAAAATCCATAACTGTCTCCACCTCGAATAATAGGTTAGGTAGCTACCTCCTTCAATATTGAGAAACACTGAGCAAGTCCAAGCAATGCTTGAACTTGTCAACTGTGATGGTCTTTGTCAACATATCTGCAGCATTTTCTGAAGTGTGAACTTTCTCAAGCTTCACCTCACCATTACGATTCAATTCTCTGATCTTGTGAAATCTCACATCAATATGTTTGGTCCTAGCGTGATAAACCTGATGCTTTGCTAAACACTCTGATTGTCACAATTTATCTGAATGCCATCTTGCTATAACCAAAGCTGTTCAACTAACCCTTTCACCCATAGTGCTTTCTTTACTACTTCTGTCAATGCCATGTATTCAAATTCTGTTGTAGACAATGCTATAAGGGACTGTAATGTAGATCTCCAACAAATAGGCCCACCTACAAGTGTAAAAACATACCCTGTCATAGACCTTCTATCATCCACATCCCCAGCATAGTCCGCATCAACATATCCCATGACTAAAACTTCTTCCTATTGCCTTGCAAATATAATACCATAGTCGATTGTACCTCTCAAGAATATAAAAATCCACTTCACTGTCTTTCAATGCTCTTTACCTGGATTAGCCATGTACTTGCTGACTGTGCTCACTGCAGGTGCCAAGTCTGATCTACACTACAAGAAATTGTTCTTTTAGCGAGGAAACGATTCGTCACTAAACATTATATATTCGTTGGTAAAACTTTTTTGCAAGGAAATGTTATTGTCACCAACTCGTTGTTAAAGGGTTGTCTCGGATTCTATTTTGTGACAAAGATACGATTCCTTGCCAATAATACATTTTTGGTAACAAAATTGGTTTGACACCAAAACTTCTTTATTTTGCAATGCAATCATTCCTCACGTAAGTTTTGATGCTAGATGTCTTTATTTCCTCACTAAAAGTCTATTATGAAAATTATTTAAGGCGAACTTTAGTAGCAAGCTTGTCGTCGCAAAAGAATATTATACATTAATTTGACGACAATGGGTTATGGTTGCTAGCAAATCGTCGCAAAAGAATATTAGACATTTAGCGACGATGTCTTCTGTTTGCTAGCCTATTGTCGCAAAAGAATATTAGACGTTTAGCGACCATGAGTTCTGGTTGCTAGCACGTCGTCGCAAAAGAATATTAGACATTTAGCGATCATGAGTTCTGGTTGCTAGCATGTCGTCGCAAAAAAATATTAAAAATTTAGTGATAATAGTTTCTGGTTGCTAAATATTAATTTTGGCGGCAAATTTTTTCCTTGCTAAAAGATATACGATAAAACCACCCTGCATATTTGTGGCATAGTTGTTTTGTTGCTAATAAAATTTTTCCTTGCTGAATACACAGTATCTAACTTGCAATAATGGTTTATTTCTTGCTAAAAGTGGCTACTGCTACTATTTACTCTTTTAAGTTTCCCTTGCTATGCATTCATAACCATACTATATTTCCAAACATACATCCATAAAAAAAAAATATAAAGAAGTTCTAACGAATATCATAAAAACACTAGTGAAGTTTACAAATATTTTCAACATCTAAAGTTCAAATCTACAAAATTATACTTACGAAGTAAATGCATAGAGATAAAATACCCCAAAAAAAATTTAGTTGTGAGCTTCGCTCATCCAAGAAGCACAAAATTGTAACAATAATAATCCATTCTTTAAAAGCACAAAAACAAATTCAGAATTAAATTTCTCTATCATCTAATACTTCATCAATCTCTGTCCTGCAAAAGGTGTTGTATCTCAATCAACAATCTGCACATAAGACAAGATATAAAAATTAGAACAAAAATAAGAGTAATGGCAAACTAATAAACTAGAAGGTCTGCTACCAAAACAAAATATAGATAAACTTCGAAAAAGAAAACACTTCACTGATATCATTACCCAAAAAAAAAAAAAAACAAACAAATTATAGGAGCAAAGAAAACAAGGAAGAAATCATAAGCATAGAATCAAATGAGGAACCAAATAGGGAATAATCATAAGCATAGAATTTGTCAGTTTGATTGCATGTTGATAACAACATCCAGTGTTAGGGAACAAGTCAAATTGTCCAGTTTGTCAAAACACAATGCAAACCCTGTTTTTTAGCCCACTTTACATTGAAATCTGAATCTATTGGAAGTTAATCAGTAAGAAAATCTTACATGGTTGGAAAGATCTATGAGTCTATATTCCAACAAAAAAAATGGAGCATGATTTGCTTTACTGTGGAGAGAGATATGACTGTTTTACTAAAGCGTGTCATAGCTGCAGAGCTGGAAATTCAGCAACCCTGTTTCTTAGCCGACTTTACATTGAAATCTGAACTTATTGGAAGTTAATCAGCAAGAAAATCTTACATGGTTGGAAAGATATACGAGTCTATTTTCTAACAAAAAAAAACAGAATATGATTTGCTTTACTGTGGAGAGAGATATAACTATTTTACTAAAGAGTGTCATAGCTGCTTGCAGAGATAAAACTTCAACAACCTGCTTGATTTCCCGCATCCTTTAGCCCAGCCCACCTCTTTTCATTTTCTTTGTTCTTAGGTGTATTTTGTCAAGAGTCTCATAAATGTTTTCTATGTTTTTCTTGTCTTCTCCATAAATAGTGGTAGTCAAAGATTGATTGTCTTTGTAATGAACCAAGTGTGCGTATGTGTCTGTCAAAGTGACTTGCTTTCCGAGCAAATCATAGAACAATCAGAGGCATAATGTGAAACTAATGGTTTCAGCAGGTAACGGCAAATTCTTTATATTAACCGAGCTGACGCATCCTAATTTAGCATTATTTAAAAATTAAATTGTCAAAGACACATTTAAGATTTCAAAACAGTAAAAAACAGGGCGCCAACTCAATTCCATTTCATGCTCTAATTCCAGTGACATTCAAATGTGGGATCTATTGCATGCTCTAATTCCATGTTATGTTCTTAAGCACCAACTCATTTAAAAGCTTAAGTTATTAAGAAATTAGCCCAACAATAAACATCATGTGATCCAACTGCTCCAAATAATTTACTTTAAGTTCACAGGCTAAAATAATTTACCAGGATTACTTGAAGGTTTGCTGCCAAATTGTTGTTGCAACAAGGCTAATTGAGATTGCATGTTAGCCATAGCTTCTGCCTGTTGCATCTCTAACAATTGAAATTTCTCTTGTAGCTCTTTAGTTTTTTTTTTCGTGCCTCTGCTGCGTCCCATCGAGCCTCTTGTTGACTCATCTGAGCCTCTATAGCATCTTTTTTAGCCTATTCAACATCTCTCATAAGTTACGAGCAAGTAGGTAATCCAGATGATGATGAGTTATGCTTTGGACCAGGACCTAAGCCAAATATATATCCTGATCTTGGTCCAAGGACTTTTTGAGAAAGTAGTTCATCTAACAATGGACCTGATCTTGATGCGATAGCTTCTTCATTAGCTTCACATAGCTTGTACAGCAAACACAATGTTAAAATTAAGCATATTTACAATTACCTTCAATGAACACGTATAATTGATAAATTTAAAACCAAATTTTAAGCTTTTGCCACTTACATATGCAATCACTGAATTTATTTGCATCCACCCATGCATTTTTCTTTTTGCTAAAATGAGTCTCTTTCCACCTTTTAGGGAAGTCAAAATCCACCCCAGTTTGTTTTTTCTATTACATTAGTATTGTGAAAGTAGTCATATACATGATATATTATGTATAATATGATAAATTAATCTTGTAAGATAGGGAAAAAAAAAAAAAAAACACACCAACTCAATTGGAACCTTGTAGTAAGCTTTTGAACCTACAACATGATGAACCTTCTGCTTCGATTTATTAATTCTATTCTTTTCACACTTTACCTAAATTTACAACAAACAATTAACTAATGCAATAAGATCTATATAATAAGTCATAAATGTGACATTTTCGATATAATTCACATCTATTGACACTTTACTATCAACCATAAATCTGACATTTTCCATATAATTCACATCTATTGACTTAGGTCATTGATCTTAATAAAAAATAGATGTTAAATAAATGGATATTGGAGGATCTTGAGATAAGAGTCAGCCTCTGTTTTCTAATTAGTTAGAAGCATTCTAGGATTGTTTATTGAGAGTAGTATACTTAAGTTGTTAAAAGTTTGTAGCCTTTTAAAAAAGGAAGTCAACTCTTCATGACTATTCAATAAGTATAAAGAAACAAGAAGCACAGTAGGAGCTAAGCTAAGTTAAGCTTCAATCATAAAATATGTTGGAAGAAGAAAGGATAAAAAATAGAAACCCCAATCTCTTCATCTTCCCTACCTGATTACCAAATGAAAATTTTAATCTTCATTGGCAGACTATAAAGTAGCAGGTACAGTAAAAAGATCGGAGAAAATATCAAATCAAGTGATTGATTGAACTTCAGTGGGATCCAATTTTCTTTTGGGAGTTTCAGATTAGGTGGCCCAATTTAAGAATAAGAAAGAATAAAGCTTGATTGCAGTTTGATTGGAATCTCATAAGCACAACATTTAGCAGTTTGATTACATGTTGAAAACAACCTCCAATGTCAGAGAACAAGTCAAATTGTCCAAAGAGTGGGGTTGTCCAATTTGTCAAAACACAGTGCAGACCTTGTTTTTTAGCCCATTTTATATTAAAATCTGAATCAATTGGAAGTTAATCAACAAGCAAATCTTACATGGTTGGAAAGATATACGAGTCTATTTTCTAACCAAAAAAAAAACGAAGCATGATTTGCTTTGCTGTGGAGAGAGATATGACTGTTTTATTAAAGCGTGTCATAGCTGCAGAGCTAGAAATTCAGCAACCCTTTTTTTCAGCCGACTTTACATTGAAATTTGAATTTACTAGAAGTAATCAGCAAGCAAATCTTAGATGGTTGGAAAGATATATGAGTCAATTTTCTAACAAAAAAACGGAGCATGATTTGCTTTACTGTGGAGAGAGATATGACTGTTTTATTAAAGCGTGTCATAACTGTAGAACTGAAAATTCAGCAACCCTGTTTTTTAGCTGACTTTACATTGAAATTTGAATTTACTGCAAGTTAATTAGCAAGCAAATCTTATATAGTTGGAAAGATATACGAGTCTATTTTCTAACAAAAAAAAGGGAGCATGATTTGTTTTACTGTGGAGAGAGATATGGCTGTGGAAAGACCCTGTTTTCCTGCGTCCTTTAACCAACCCACCTTTTTTCATTTTCTTTGTTCTTAGGTGTGTTTTGTCAAGAGTCTCATAAATATTTTTCATATTTTTCTTGTCTTCTCCATAAATAGTGGTAGTCAAAGATTGATTGTCTTTGTAATCAACCAAGTGTGCATGTGTGTCTGTCAAAGTGACTTGCTTTTCGAACAGACCATACAACAATCAAAGGCATAATGTGAAACTAATGGTTTCAGCAGGCATAATCTCAAACTAATGGACATTGGAGGATCTTCAGATCAAAGTCAGTCTATGTTTTTTAATGATTTAGAAGTATTCTAGAATTGTTTATTAAGAGTAGTTTGCTTAAGTTGTTAAGTTGTATAAGACTCAATCATCAAGTAGCTATAAACTAAGTCCAACATGTATAATTAAAACAATTTCTGTTTTTTGACATGTAACCCACGCAACTGTAAGCACCCCATTTTTTACCTCTCTGCAGTCTACACTCCGTCCAGACTTGTTTTCAAGTCATTGTGGGCATATTCCTATCGAAACCAATTCTCTAGGTCCAAATCTCATCTTTCCATCGCTTTGCGGGCCTGTCAGGCCCAAATAGAGGCAAAATGACCAAAATGCCCTTAGAGGCATTGTCCTTTCCTTTCCGATTCCAACCCCACTCTCGAGACAGTTTATTCCTCGATATGGTTCCAATCCCAGGTAAGTGTTCTCGGAGGCGATAAGTCCCCTTTTCAATCCCTCTCTCGAGACAGTTTATTCCTCGAGACGGTTCCAATCCAGGCACATCTTTTCGAAGACAGTAAGACCCCTTTCCAATCCCACTCTCGAGACAGTTTATTCCTCGAGACGGTTCCAATCCAAGCACGTCTTTTCGAAGACGGTAAGACCCCTTTCCAACCCCTCTCTCGAGACAGTTTATTCCTCGAGATGGTTTCAATCCTAGGCACGTCTCCTCGAAGGCGATAAGTCTCATTTCCAATCCCACTCTAGAGACAGTTTATTCCTCCAGACGGTTCCAACTCAGGCACGTCTCTTCGGAGACGATAAGTCCCCTTTCCAATCCCTCTCATGAGACAGTTTATTCCTCGAGACGGTCCGAGTAGCGAAACTATTCACAAAACCGTTAGAGTAGCGGAAATACTCACAAATAGGTCGATATAGGGAATTGCCAACAAACCCCTATGTCACGACGACCGCTGTCAGAGTGGCGGAAACACTCAAAACCTAGGTCAACACCAGTGTTTGTTAGCCCACTTCGGTGAAAAATGACCAAACTGCCCTTTGGACCTTTTCCGAGACTTTCCGGTCAAGATGGTCATTTTGCCCCTAAGCATCCGAATGCCCCGAGAACCACACCGGCTCTGGGTATCAAACCGGTAACCCTCTGAGATTGCTTCTTATAGTATTCTCAACCTTCCTTTACCTTTCCGGATCATTCCGAGTCAGTTCCGGCCAACCCGGTACAAAATGACCGTTTTGCCCCTAGTGGGCCGATCTCCTTTTTCGACCACACCGGCTCTGGGTATCAAACCGGTAACCTCCTGAGACTACTTCTTATAGTATTCTCAACCTTCCTTTACCTTTCCGGATCATTCCGAGTCAGTTCCGGCCAACTCGGTACAAAGTGACCGTTTTGCCTCTAGTGGCCCGGTCTCCTTTTTCGACCACACCGGCTCTGGGTATCAAACCAGTAACCTCCTGAGACTACTTTTTATAGTGTTCTCAACCTCCTTTTACCTTTTCGGATCATTCCAAGTTAGTTCTGGCTAACCCAGTGCGAAATAACCGTTTTGCCCCTGGTGGGCCGGTCTCTTTTTCCGACCATGCCAGCTCTGGAAATCAAACCGGAAACCTCCGAGAACATTCTGAATAATGTTTCCAGATCTCAATTCTTCTTCCGGGACAATCCGAGTCTGTCCCGGCAGTTTTCCGGTCCGATTGACCGTTTTGCCCCTAAAGGCCCGATCAATCTTTCCGACACATCTTATCCTCATTTTTCAAATCAAATACCTCCAGGACACTATTTTAAGTGTTCCTGCTCCTTTCCGGCCTTCCGGGTCATTCCCAGCTCCTCCAAATCATTCCCAGACTTTCCAGAGCCACTCCCAGTGAAGCTAGGCTAAAAATTGCATGGTAGTCACTAGTACAGGTGCCTAAATCTAGTCAAAGATACGTTGCTTGCCGACCTTAAACATTTCCTAAATGGCTGGTGCCACTAGTAGTGGCGCCAAGCCAAAAAATAGCCTGGAGTGGCGTCAGTGTAAACTTTAGCTTGGCGCCACTGCAACAGGCGCCAGTGTTGTCCAACCTCTATAAATACAGAGCCTCATTCAACATGAAAAGGATCCGCAAACTCAACCTAAAAATTGTATAATTCGATATACAGAGCCCGAGCACCTCCTAAACCCTAGCTTCCTTAGATTTTCCAAACCCTAGCCACCCTACACAAACCCTAGCCTCCTGTACACTCCTATACATCACCATACACTCATACACTAACCTTTAACCCTCCTTCGAAGACTTGAAGAGTTGTAGTCTGAAGTTTGAAGCTTGAAGACAACTCTTGAAGACTGAAGGTGAAGATCAAGACGAAGACCGAAGACCGAAGAAAGCAAGGAGCGCAAAATAACAAGACATACGGTAGGCTCCCTATTTAAATTTCCGCACTCCCCCCCCCCCTCTCTATTCTCTCTCCTAACCCACTTGGGTTTTCTCTATTTTAATCCCCCATCTTTTTCCCCCCATTTCTTTGCATGCTTGAAACAAGGGGATTCCTGGTCCATGTGTAGGATTAGACTGTTGGAGAGTCACCGTGTTAGGGGCTTTCTTCTAGTCTAACCAGAGTCCACGTGGGTCCGGCCCTCTTGATTATGTGGTGAAGCCTTAGCCTTGTATGTTCACAACCCCAAAATTGCATTCTGTATATCATGATCTTGCATCTTCCAAAAACCGTTTTCAAAGTTGTTTTTCAAATCATTTTTAAACTTGTTTTCAAAATTGCATCAAAATCTCTTTTTCAAAATATGTTTTCAAAATCACAATCCTAGGGTGATTCTAGCTTTTCCATGGCTAGGATTGCTTTAGGAAAGTATTACATTTAAAGTGACCAACTTGGTCCATATTTTCAACCCTAGTTGTTTTCAAAACCACTTTCTTAAAGTGGTTCTAGCCCTCTTATGGCTAGAATCGCTTTAGGAAATTGAGACGTTTTCATACCTTCTAAGAACTCTCTCTTCAAAAATCTCTTCCTAAAAATCTCTTTCAATATACTTTCCTAAAACTCTCCTCTCCAAAATTGTTTTCAAAAACTCCCTTTCAAAATCTATTTTTCAAAACTTTCTTCTTCAACTCCTTTCCGAACCTCTTTCGCCTCAAAATTCACTTTCTAAAAACACTCCCTAAATTCACTTTCCTAAAAATTCTCTTCAACAATCTTCTACCAAAAACCTTCCTAGAAAAACTCTCTCCAAAAATCTTTCCAAAAACTTTCTTTCCAAAATCTTCCTTCTAGAAATTCCCCTCTGGGATTTTCCTTCTAAAATCTACTTTCCAAAAACACACTTTCTAAAAACTCCTTCTCTTTAAAATCTTTTTTCAAAAACTCTATCTTCAAATTCACTTTCTAAAAACTCCTCCCTAGGATTCCCTTCTAGAAAACCTTTATTTCCAAAAACGCACTTTTCAAAAATCCTCTTTCCTTAGAACCCAAGTCAAGCCTTAGAACTTACAATTAGGAAACCCTAATTTTCTTTCCAAAAACATGATTTTCAAACTTTGCCCCAAACCTAGGTTTCCAAAACCTCTTGTTTCTACATCAAAACTATACATGTTTCCAAAACCTATTTTCTACGTCAAAACTATAATTTTTCAAATCTAGGGTTTCTAGAATCTCCCTTTCCAAATCCTTGCCAAATCCTATCTTCCCTTTAGGAAACCAAATCAAATCTCCCCGTTTAGGAAACTAGATCCCGTCCTCTATTTTTGGAAACAAAATCCAACCCTTCTCTTTTAGAAACAAAATCCAATCATTTCCTAATTCAAATCCTTCATAAACTTTCACTTTCCTAAACCTTAAGTTTCCAAAACTTGAACATAAAAATCTTTCCTAAGTTTTAAAACTCAATTTCCACATCCTTCCTAACTCCACTCTTTCCTAATTCTACCCCTTTCCAAAGCTCAACATTCCAAATCTAATTTTCCAAACCTTTTCTATATTCAAACCTTTCCTAATTTCAATATCTTCTAAAACTCAAACTCTAAAACTTTTCAAATCTTAAACTTTCTAAATTTCAAATCTTTCCAAATTCGAAACTTTCTCAAGTTAAATCTTTCTAAATCTAAAACTTTCTAAATTCTAAATTTTCCAAAACTTCAACATCTTTCCAAATCTAAGACTTTTCTAAACTCAAAACTTTCTTAAATTCAAACATTTCCTAAATCGAAAACTTTCCTTTTTCAAACCTTTCCAAATTCTAAACTTTCCAATTTTCAAAACTTTCCTATTTCAAAACTTTCCTAATTTGGGAACTTTCCTAATTTGAAAACCTTTCCTATTTCGAAAACTTTCTAAATTCGAAATTTTCCAAATTCAAACTTTCCTAAGTTGAAACTTCCCTATCTCAAAACTTTCAAAATTCAAAACTTTCCAATTTCCAAACTTTCTTAAATTCCAAATTTTCCTAATTTCAAAACTTTCCAAAAATGAAACTTTCCTAATTCTAAAACTTTCCTAAATCGGACCTTTCCTAATTCGAACATTTCCTAAATCCAATCTTTCTTAAATTCTCGAGTCATTCCTAAGTCTCATCTTTTCTAAGTCTAGGTTTTCTAAAACCAAGTCTTTCCAAAAGCAATCTTTCCAAAGCAAGTCTAATCTTCTCAATTTCAATTTCCAATCTCCTCTTCTAATTTCAAATCAAATTCAATTTCTAATTCAATCTCCTTCTTCAAATCAACTCTTTTATTTTCAACCGGACTCCGGTCCGAACTACGACTGACCTGATTCCTCCAAAAGGATACGTAGGCAACCTTCATAGGTGCGGTCACAACACTTTTCAAACTTTCAATTCCACCTTCATAGGTGCGGTCATAACACTTTTCAAACTTTCAATTCCACCCTCATGGGTGCGGTCTCCACACTTTTCAAATCTCAAATTCCAATCTATTTTCAAAATTCCAATTCCAAATTTTCAAACTTTCTAATTTCAATTCCATCTCTTCAAATCTATTTTCAAATCAAATCAATTTCAAATCAATCTCTTTTCAAATCTATTTTTCAATTCTCCTAACTTGCACTTGCATATCATGCATCATGTTAGTTTCTTTTCAAGCATTGTTTTTCAAAGTGGATAGGATTAGCCAATAGTTAGTTGAAGACTCTCATAGTTGAATCTAGGGTAGATTGACATGTAGGTATCGAAACGGCGGGGTAGGGTGATAGTTTAGTGTGTCTTCCCTACACGTAACCAACCTCCGAACTTAGAATCATTGTTTTCATAGACCAAAACGGAGTTATTTTTCAAAAAGGGCTAAATATTTTCCAAAGGTTGCCAAACAACCTGTTTTCCTAAAAAAACCCTCTCTTGAGGAGATAACTTCAAAATCGTTTTCCAAAACCCCTAAGTGTAGTCTTCGGATTATTCTTAGTTTTTAGGTGACCTAACTCACCTTAATCAAGTTAGGTGGCGACTCCGAATCTTTTTCAAAAGCCCTTATTTCAAATCAATTTTTAATTCAAACCTAGTCGCACTCATTCTTCTAGGAGGGTGAGTTCTAACGAGAGAGTACAGCATTTTTCCCGCTTGTGTGAGTATTCCTCGAGTGCGAAAAATCTGGGCGTGACAACAACACATATTTAAAGTCTACAATTTGCATTCATACCTAATGATTAGGGTCTTGCCATAAGTTACATAAATATATTCAATCTTGCTCCTTTATATGTGAGGGCCGGTTGGTGCGCCCTTCTTTCCTTGTTGGGTAAGACTCGAATTTCTTCTTTAATCAGGAACGATTGTCACTATATCGTGTACCCATGGCTCGTGGTATTTCTTCATCTACATAAGATGCTTTAGGAAGTTTGAATTTTTCTTACAATTTTACGAAATTATAATATTAGTTATGTATTTAACATAGAAATTTCATGTAAACACTAGTATAGTAGAGTATATAGTACTTACTCGAATGTGTACAATGAACCCCTATTTTGCATGATCGGGCACTTTTTCCCATTTCAAAGCCTGCAAAGGAGCAAACTTTCGAATAACAATGCCCAACTCTGTGGTATATCTCGTCAAGTCACCAGTACTTTCACTAGTTGGTTTTCTTATTGCTCTAGAGAAGCCCAACTTTATCCGCTCCCCACTGCCTCTAACCTTGACTAGCTCTAAACCTTTTGTTCTTTCTTGTCCTTTTTCAAAGTTGATATATCTATTAAATTCATACACATACATACACTTTGTATTAGTAATGTGTCAAAAAAAAATGCATTTAATAATTAAAAAAATGATATTTTTGATCAATTTATGCCATGTAAACATATTCATTATACTATAACACATACCAGGTGTCATGGATGTGCTCTGTTCCACAGACTCAGATGACTGTGGATTAATATATAAACTTAGCTCTAGATTAGGAGTGGATCCTAACGATCCTACAGCTGCAGGTGCTAATGTAGTCAATCCTTGACCTCGACCTCATTCTCGTCCTCTAGTAGACATCTGTAATAAGTTTTTCTACAACAGCTATAATTAGTTTAACAATAATTGCATTTATGACAATAAATTAAAGAAAAAAAGTATGATAAGTCCACACCTAACTCAAATCAATAAAATTTAAAGAGTAATATGAGAACCACAAATTATTGATACATAACAAGCTATAAAAATATCACAAGACCAAAAAGCTTTCACCAATATCGATCCATTTAATTTCAGTGAATTGTAAAAGGCATATTCGCAAAAATGTAAGTAATTTGCTACTACTCAATATCACTATGTGTTGATATATTATCTCCCTCTGTAGTATCATCAATAGAGGACTCAACATCACACATTTCACTATCATCGTCTATAAAAGAATCTTCATCCTCTTCTCTCTCTCCTCACTCTCCTCATCACTTGGTATGGTATTGATATCAACATGTACCAAGTCCATGTCATCTCTATGCATCAACTGTATTGCCAAATTCATATGACTCGTTCTCTTGGTATGGCTCATGTTCGTCATCCTCTTCTTCTTCTTGTTCTAAAATGTCATATACTGCTCGAGGAAATATCTTATGTACAACTCGCCAATTAGCATCATTCCTCGTGTTACTCAAATAGAAAACTTGTTATGCCTGAGATGCTAGCACAAATGGCTCATCTACATACCAGGTTTTTGTTATGTTTACACTAACAAAGTTGTGTTCATCCACAAGTACACCAGACGCCCCGGCAACATTCCACCAATCACATCTGAAAAGGGTAACACGGTTTCTACCTATTCGTATGTATGCATAGATATATGTACACACTTGTCTGTGTATGATTCTGAAAATATATAATCTGGGTGTTTCTGGCCGTGAAGTGGGGAGTGTCTACCTGGTTTGGCCATGGCAATGTTGTGTGGATTAATGACTAGTTTGGCCGAACATTCGGATATGTGTCTTTGTGTGCCAAACAATTTCAGGTTGGAATGCTTATATGCTTAGAAGTCTTTGGCAGTGGATGTAGAAGAGGGAAAGTGTTAGATTTATTTTTCTTTTTTTTATGAACAGGTTTGGCCATATAAGTATATATATATATATATATATATAATGGGATTGAAAGAATGAGAAAAAGAAAATAAGAAAAGAACAAGAAGAGTTGAGTCACTTGAGTGGAGTGAGAAAAAAAAAAAAAAAGAAATAATCAGCACTCAGAAAGAAAGAGAAAAGATGAATACAGAGAAAGAAAAAGAATTGAGTGGGGTAAGGGAAGTGACCAGCAGCTGCTGGTCAAAGATTTACCTTTAGGCCATTCGGCCATAAGAGAAAATAAGGCCAGTTCTGGCCATGGACTTGGAAAAGAAGGAAAATAAAAAGAAAAGGAAAAAGGTTGGGAAAGATAAATAATAAAATGAGAAGAAGAAAGAATAAGAGATTTAGGTTCGGTTGTCCGGTGGAATAAATCAAAGTGGGAGATTGTTGAGTAATTATCCGGTGTAGTCAAATGTATGGTGCACATTAGTGACTTCGGCCTATGGGATAGACTAATAAAAATTGGAACAGTACTACCTTAAGTATTTTGCCGTATAGGTTTCGAAATTGAGGTTATTTTTAACTCATTATAAATTGTAGAATATTCATTAATATTTGGCTTTTATTTTTGTAATTCAGATAGCACTCGTTAGTTTCATGTGATAATTTTAGATTCACATTCTTTGGACATTAGATGAGTGATTTGCCTTACTACTATGAGATTTGCAAATTTAATCTCATGTATATAAGATTTGTAATAAATAATTTTAATTATCACAAGAATTTATTTTACTGAAAAATAATACTTTATTTTGATATGAGAAAAGTTGTTACCATTTGAAAATGAGCATGAGAAGATAAATGCAATATTTAATTACTCGAGAAAAAAGATTATTTACTGAGAAGATTTCAGAGATATAGTTTATTTTATTGAGAAAGTTCTTTCATGCATGCTTTAAAATTATTTTATTAAATGGTGCAAGCTTTATGATATTGTGCTTGATACTATTACTGAAAAGTCTAGGGGATATGCTCTCTCTTTGAGGTGACTTTGGCAACTAGGAGGTAAACCTAATTCTCAGCGATTTTAGGAGAACTTTAACCAGATCAGCTTAGAGACATGACCCAAGCGCTATCCTGAGGTGACTCTAAGTGCGATGTGGATCCACTAGGTTTAAGCCTTAAAATAAGATTTGACATTGAGATTTGAGATACGAGTTATTCTTGGTTTTCCTAAGCTATAGCACTTATTATATTTGCTAGCATTATTTATATTTAAGAGAAGATATTCTGTTTTAGCATTGAGTTATAAGTTGTTTAGAGATGATTTTGCTTCACTATTGAAATTATAATATTTACTTGTTTTACTTCAAGAAAAACATGCAAAATGTATGAATGTGCATTGATAAAGTTTTTAAAGAAGTTCTTTTAGCTTATTATCTACAATATGACAAATTGTATTTTCAATTATCAAGTGTATTATTACAAGAGTTATCATTTACTGAGTTGTACGCTTATGCTCATTTAAAACATGTTAATTGAGCGAGATAATCATTGGAGATGGACTTAAAATCGGAAACCTTTAAGTAGAGATCTCTATAAAATTTTCTTATTATCTTCCGCTAATAGACAGTCTTGTCTTAATTATGAGACTTAGATATTTAAAATAACTCATTTTCTGGTGATTTTTCAAAAATGTATTGTCATTGGTTTTATTGTTCACTTTTTGAATGATCGAACATCTTGATTGATTTGATTTGATTGAGTGAGAGGAATTGCCACTAGCATTGTATTTTATTTATTATTATTACTTGAGCAAATATTAGGCTTTCATGAGTCATAGACAAAGGCTCTGTGGCTCTCAGCTGATCCCAAACCTAAGTGAGGTGTGACAAATACCATAAAATGTGGATCAATCCCTAATTTAATGGGTAAATAGGTTTGAATTGGATAAAAAAAATTTTGAAATGGGCATCAAATATTGTCAAGCAAAGTTCATTTTTAATTACGTCAGGCTAAAAAAATTATTTTTTTTAAAATTCAGTGAAGGTGACCGACGCCGCTCGGCTAAGCGTCGGTCTGGCCGTGGTTTTATTGGTGAGTACGAAAAATATATTCTGTATAATTGTATCGATGTAGACATACGTACGCCAATTTTTTCGGTAACTTATTTTGCTGGTATGCTCATGGGCGGCTCCATGTGTTGCACCCCACTGGAATTTTAGAAAAAAATATAATTAGTGTAATATTTTTAATAAATTTAATTTTTTAAAAACTTGACCATACTAAATTTAAAATTTGACACCATTGAAATGCCTCACAAGGTAACGAGGAGAAATCATATTTTAATAGTAAAAAATTTTGAGTACCTTGTTAAAAATAAAAAGGTTAAAATTCTGAAACCTTGTACACGTACATGAATAACTAAAAGTTTACAACTACAATCTCTTCTATTCTACAATATATATATATATATATATTTGTTTAACATAACCCATAATTGTTATTTAGTCTTTTACCTATTAATATAAAAAAATTTGTTAATCTCACACCTATTTTGTACTTTTTGTTGTCCCTCTCTCAAGCGGAATGACCCCATTCATATGGCGTGAAATAATGTAATTTTATGTAAAATATATTACATACAAAAGAAAATATAATTGCATGAAATTATTAGTTCCTTTAAAGTTATGTAAAATATATTCCAAACAATGAACAAAAATCCCAACCATCCAACTTCTCTTACTGTTCATACATATATATGAAATATGCATATTTATATACTTTAATACATATAAAGAGAAGATTTTAGATAAGAGAAAGTAAAAGAGCAAACAAGAAGAAGGAAGAGTGAAAAAATAGGGAGTTAAATTCATTTTTGTATGGCTTTAATCATTCATAAATAATAAAAGTTAGTACATTGGAACTCTATATTTCTTATTCTAAAATTTTAAATTAATACTTAAATATTTAATTATTTAAATGGTCTTACTTTATAGTCAAGTACAATATTTGATCAATATATACTTAATATAATTTTATAATATTTAGACATTAATAGAGCCCACTTAACAAAAATTCTGGAGCCGCCACTGGGTATGCACTGTGATCTTCCTCGTACCCTCTTCTTATCGGGCGCGGTTTTACTACTGTTTGAGTAGGTGCTGTTGCTCAAGTCGATGACGTGGTCCAATGAGAAGAAGCCACATGACAAGCATTTTAAGTCCTCATTGCACCAAATTGTGAACCTTCCTAAAGCCCATTAAAATTCATCTTCCATTTAAGTTATTTTTTCCTAATTTGCAAAACAGACTAGCTATCATCACCCATTTTTTGTAAAGCTTATTATCGATGTAAATTTTATTTTATTTTGAGGTTTTTGCAAAATCTTATGTCTGTCATTGCTCAATTTGTGATGCTTTGTATGGACTCGCCATGATTAGCTTCCATTTTACTTTCATTCTTTAACTTCATTTTGGCTCTTTTTTTATTACTACACACGGATAACATAATGTGGACAAAAATTTATTATTTGTGAACTTAAATAGGACTCACTGTTAAATGTATGCCGATTTAGATTTTGTTAGGCAGTGTCCTAAGCACGAGTTATCTTAATATACTTATATAAAGAGACTTATCTGCTTTCTTTAATCGCTAGAGATCCACTTGGCTTGAGAGTACTAATGGCTCTACACTACTTTTTTGACATGAAGTTACATTCTATGGCTGTTGTCCAATCACAGAGGGATTTTCTCTCTTGGTTGCTGAATAACGGTATAAACTGGAACACGGAAAATGGCCGGAAATAGCGGCATAGCTCGGAAAATGACGAAATCACCCGAAAAATTTACCAAAACGAAATTAAGCTACGGTTGTACCGGTTTTCAACTGGTAGGTAGCTTGTACTGGCCGGTACAATGTAATTGATTGCAACTGCACCAAAACCACGCCCGTTCTTATCACATGCTACCATTACTGTTGTGCTCCATATTCCTCTCGCGTGCTAACATGCACTACCGTGGGCCTGGAGAGAGAAAAATTAAATGGTCCAGCATGGATTTTTTGTGGATTGAAGCTTTCTCTTAACAGTACTCTCACCACTAGATTGTTGAGCGTTTCAAATTACACTTCAAATTACTCGTAGTCTTACACGCACGGAGAGAGAGAGAGAGAGAGAGAGATCACTTGGTTTATGAGATTTGCAAGGACACGGTTGGCTGCCTGCGCACAGTGTGTGTCGTCCCACATAGGGTAATGTTATATAACAAAAAAATTCATACAAAATTTATCACCAAAATAATTTGGCTAAGTTATAAACCTATCACTTTAAAATAAAAAACCCACCAAGATGCTTATTTATTACAAAACTGTCATCGCCACATCATTTTAGTATAAAATTCTGTATAAAAATTCTGAAAGAATAACATTTTCCTTGATATTAACGTCACCTTTGGTGTAGTGGTCCTGGAGGATCATGATGGAAAGTGAAAGGGGAGACTTGTTTTGGTTGGAGGGAATAGAGGAGGAGGAAAGAAAAAGAAGGATTTTAAGTTCATCTATAATTATATCAAGTAATGCAATATAAATTAAATTTTTATTGAGAATGTACACACAGGTGACCATTAATATCGTTAAGCATTAAGTAAAAAGACAGAAAGAAAGAACGAACATGAAGACTTAATTATTATTTCTACGTTGCTTAGACTAGGCAATGGTGCGTGACTTGAACAATAAAAATTGAGAGACTTAGACATATAGGTGGATAAGGATAATACTCCCCTGAATGAATACTAGATTGATCATTACTTTTCCAGTTGCAAAATTAGCACCTAACCTAAAACTTGTCCCAATTGAGTCGAAGAATGACTCCAAGTATGACAATTCCAAATTTTCAGCTAAAATTATATATATATATATATATATATATAATAGCAAAATTATTTAGAAAAGAGAAAAATATATAAATAAATATCTATACATATATGGATGAAATTAGGAATGCACACCCAGAAGCTCACAAAATCATTGATCGACACAATTTCATTACTGTACCATTAAATTTGAAAAAAAAAATCATAATAACATTACTAGAACATGTATATGCATGACTGTACCTATGCATTCTATCACAAAATGACCATCGCTATCCCTTTTAGGATTGTTGCCTTGAAAACTCATGCCCCATGGTATCTTAAGTCGTTTATTGTTTGAGATCTATTGGTGAATGGTTGGAACTCCACTCTCTTTTGGATTGAATTCTATGACTTACTGTATATAGCAAAAGAAAAAAAATTCGTACATACTACAAGGAATACATTGATTCCATAATGATCTTCTATAGTAAAATAACGAGGGTTATTTCCCTTCTTTTTTTTTTCTCTCTTTCAAAAACTTCTCTTGAGTAATTATCAAAGTCATTGTTAATTCAACTGGGAGCTCAAATGCCTGAATTGGTCATGGATGGATTAAATGGAGAGTGGCTGGCAAGAGAACTCAATGGCTCAATGGACACCACATGCCTTTCAAGGAAATTTTCATGAAAAGGTCTCCAAGAAGTCCATTGAGTACTCACAGTTCAAATAGTGAGTCTATTGAATTAGTTATGGATGAAAGTGTCGACACCACTATCGAGCTGTATCACAATGTCTGTGAGATGCAGAGCTTTGATTAATCCCCATCATGGCGTAGCTATCTATCTTATGGTGAGGAGTCAAGGATTGATTTTGAATTACTGATTTTTGCCAGAGGAGGTTTTGGGGATGTGGAGATAACAAAAGAGGTGGTGGTGGTGGTGGAGAACAAAAAAAATAGTTTAAGATATTTTATGGCCAACATGATGTGGCACATGTGACTTATCTTCATACCTATCAAATATATTTATTGAATTTGTCATGATAAGCGTCCTATTCCATTCAAGCCTCATATTATGTTAGTCAATAAAAAAAAATTGTTTACTACATAACCACGTTGATGAATTAATAAAGTTCCGGTCTAGTAAAGAAATTGGCTCTCTGTGCTTATAAATGTACATAGATCTTCATCATTAATGTGTAACTTGAAGATTAAGAGTCAAGATAAAGAAACTCAGTTTCTAATTGATCACTAGATATATTAAAGTCAATTGTTTTATGATTTGCTATAATGGCTACATAGATATTTTATTTATTTTTTATTTGTTGTTATGTAAATATCATTATTGTTTAAGATTTTGAACTTAAAGTTTATTATGATGAAATCTATGAATAAAATTTACATGTGGTATCAGAAGCTTGTTCAATACTTTTGTAATTTGTCATAAAAATAAATAAATTATTTGAACAATAGCTCCATGTAGCCATTTTTTTTTTATTCATGAAAAAAAATTAAATAAAAGGTCGAAGCTCGGAAGCGACTCCATGTTGCCGGTTTGATTCATACGAATATCTTTGTATCATACGAATATCTTTGTATCGTATATCAATTATGTCTGGTAGCTTATTTTGTTGGTATGCACTATGATGGTCCTCGTACACTCTTATCACGTGCTAGTTCGAATAAATTAAGAATAGTATTGTAAATCATAGATACACGTCTCAAACAATATGTATGTATGTATATAAATCTCAAAGCTTAGTTTGTGCCAGTCGGCGATAAAGTGCATCCGTAGCCACAAAGACATTGCATAACAGTCAGTTTGGGTCTGCCGCCATACATCCAAATAGTTATTTTAATAACTTCAAAATTGATAAATTAGCAACATGTAATAAAAATTATGATGGTGATCGTTAACTTGGGTAGTTGGATCTTTTAAAATATAAACTTCAACGTTTTTTTTATTTATTACGGTACTGTGAATAATCTCTTTTACGCTGATAGTTAAACAGTTAATTTTACCATTCAATTTTGGAATAGTTACTGAGCCCCACACGTGATAATGATGATGACAGCAACTTAGTATGATGCCATTGATGTATGCCTACTTAAATGTCAAATATGTATTTTTAGAAAAAAAATGTTACTCTTGGTTGATTGGTTAATTCAGCCATGCAACTTTCAAAAACCAAGGTAAATAATGACAATGAAGAGGTGAATCTGCTTGAAATGACCAATTATTTTACCTTGGGGAATGAGGGAGGAAAATGTTGCAACTTTCATTGTTGGAGGAAATGCGCAAATTCCTTTTTCACTTTCATCTTTGTATATCTTCTACTTCAATAAAGAAATCATAGAATTTCAGTTTCCATTGCTGTTACACCAGATTGACTATTACTAAATTTCAACCGCAACCTCCAACATATGAGTGAGATCCCGATCTCTCTCATCTTTTTTGTCTTTTAATTTGATATGTACAGAAGATTTTTATTTTTATTTTTTTTGAGGAAACGCAAAGGAATATATATAAAAAGGAGAAATAAAGTAGCTACTCGCTTCCTTCATAGAGCCACTTCCGCAGGTGAGAGGTGGCCAGAAGGTGAGCCTGTTTAACATCGTTTTGAGATTGCTTACAAACACACACACAGTCCAAAGAGTATAGAAAATACAATGTAAAATCATGTAATTGGCAAATTTCATGACATTTCAAATTTATTGTATTTTGTATGTTAATCACAATATATTAGGATGATTTTCATTGTTATTTCATGCAAATTCACGCTAAGAAGAGTTTGTATAAAGTTTCAAAGTGTGCTACGTATCTTCGACAAGCCTTAATGGACTTCAAGACAAGTCGTGGAATGTGTGGATATGCATGGGAAGTCATACTGCCTCTCGTAGGACCTCTCATGGGACTTCGTAGCATCTCGTGGGAAGAAATAGTATGCAAATTCTTCCATAAAACTTCGCGGGACACTTCGCAGAATCTTGTGGGGCCTCGTGATAAGATACAGAGAAAGTGCAATTCATAGAGGACTTCACGGGACCTCGTGGGACAGCTCGTTGGAAGATACAAAGAGCTTGTCATTTTCAGGATGGACCTCACGGGACACCTCGCACCCACGAGATCCATTTATGCGTGACATAGGGTTTCGCACCACAACATTTCTGAAGCTCTATAAATGCCTACACTTATCCCAAAATTCCAAATCTAAGTCATCATTAAGAAAGCAACTTTCTAAAGTATTTTTTATCGTTTCTAAAGCTCAGAAACGGTTTTTCAGCATCTAATCTTTCAACACTATTGAAGAGATTGATCATCTTGAACGCGTTTGAGACACAAATCTGCTCTAAGGGTATTGAGCAATGACTGTGCACAAGCAACAGTGAATCGTGAAATCAAACAAGTACAAGTCAACCTAGAGATTAAGGATTCAATTAGGGATTTAGGTTGTAAGTGTCTTGTAACTGTTAAACGATATTATAGTGCAAATCTTTGTCTGGCGAAGTGGACACATAGTTTTCTCTCTAGTTTGGGTTTCCAAGAAAAAAAGTTTCTTGTGGTATTAAGTTCTTTTTACTTTATATTCTCTCACTTTGCACTCAAGTAAGTATACTTAACTTATGATAGTTCTAGCATTGATTTAGGTTAATATCTTCTAAATACCAATAAATAAAGTGGGCTAGATTTTTCATACAAGATATCCAATACCACAGTCCGTACCATCCATTCAGTATCATGAGGATGATGCAACGCCTTGATCAATAGTTGGCTATCCGTTAGAATGAGGGCTTGACGAAAGCCATACTGAATGAGACACTGGATTGCTTCAAGACACACACGAGCCTCCTCCATAAAATGTGAAAGCACCATGCGTCGAACATCCCCTGTGGTGATCTCTTGTCCAATGTTACTCTGGATAACATAGGCTGCTACTGATTGGAGAGAAATTTGTCACCAAGCTCCATCAATGCGTGCTGTTACATGAGTTGTTGTTATATGAGTTCTATTATGTGAACCATACCAGGCCTCTTAAAAACAAAAACTTTGGAGTATAAAGTCTTATTCAATCTCAGAGAATGAGAAGGTGGGGCAATTATTTCTTTACTAAAGCTGGCCTTCCACTGCATCACAAGGGATTGCGCCAACTGAATTGTTTCAAAAGGAGAGGCAGGTTTTTTTGAGTGAAACAATTGTTGGTAAATCATGTCCCATTCATCCATCTTATAGAAGCTAGCCACATTGTAAGCTAGTTGAAGAGACAAAAGTAAAGAAGGAGGTAGTAGTTAGATTAGGATCCATAATTGCATCTGAAATAGACAATTGAAATTTCAAATTACTAAACTTGCATTGAAAAAACATTCTTAATATGGTGTCATTGGGAGAGAAACAAAGAGTACCTGTTACAATAGTTGAATAATATCGATTACTACAATAATATAGGCAACTTAATGCAACGTGACATATTATTGACTAATTGCATCATGATTAAGGGTTCATGGGAATATGGCAAGCATCTGCAACCGATATCGGAGGATCAAATAGGAAGCCATTGACAACAAATTTTGCAGGCAACTTGTTGGCAGCTTCAGAGTAGTGTATGCCATCCCAGCTAATGATTTTTGATCGATCATTACACAAACTGGTGCCGTTGATGGTTAAATAACAGTCCCTTATTGGATCATCAAAACTTGCTACCAGACCCGTAGGCCAGAGAATAATAATTAGATATATGTACTAGACAGATCCCCAGGCCAGAGAACAATAGTTAGATATATGTGCTAGACCTATTCAATCTTAAGATAGAGAAATTATTCAGTACTTCTAAAGCATCACTTGGCATTGTTCCTGCACTCACATGGGGGTAGGGCCCTCACCTATTAGGTGGGGTACTAACAAGGGGAATCTCATCAATATGTGAGTCGTAGAGTAAGAATGACGTGGTATTGCAGGAGCACTGAATAATTCTTTCTCAAGATGAGCTCCTCAATTACTTATTGTTAGGAATTTATACTAAAAGACATACTTTGTGTAATGGCTTTAGTATTTATTAATAAATTAGTTATTCTAATTTAATGAGAATCTGTGTGAGCAATGTTTGCATTGTATTATTTATTTAATAATTATGCATGTGTGTTTCTTATTTTATATAGTAGATGATTTAGTGTGTAGAGTACGGCTTACACACAGAAGATCAGATCATCAGTTCTTATAAAATATAAAATTATCGTTCACAATCTTAGATGGAACTGGACACACCATTAGTAGAACTGTAGTACAAGGTTTTAATAGGTTTGTCTTGACTACGGGAAACAATATAGTTTCAACTCCTTGCACTAGTACAGTTTGTGTGTATTGAACAGGACCGTGTTGAGGTAACTATTTTTATATTAACTATATAAAACAATTAATATCTCATGATTATTATGAGTACTTATACTCTTAATCTTAATATAATAAATAGACACATGCACATAGTGTTTATTATTTTGATTCGCAGAATAGTGAAATTTTTTGTCGGTCAATAAATTCAGCAAGTTGGATAATAATATTACGTGTATGGTGAATATTAATTACTGATGGAATCTACGTTCCCGAATAGGGATTGATGATACTCCCTTGAGGAAGCTGATAAGTTTTGATTATGTTAAATAATTCAAATGAATTATGAATCTGACATATCAAATAAGTTAAGTGCAAGGTCTCAAGAAATTAAATAAGTCTATTAAATTTAATTGTCAGTAATTCAATTTAATTTAATAAACGGGTATCTGTAATCTTAACGTGGGGAGATAAATAAGCATTTAATAATATGGAACTCGAAATATAATTCCTAGTATGACAGGGAATGCAATTATAATTCATTAGTGGTATAAATTATTGTAGGTGGGATTTTTCGGGAAGGCTAGGCCGAGCTCTCAAGCCCAAAGTGGATGAGTCCAAACTTCTTCCTGCAAGACGAATGGGTTAGAATGGGTCGACCCTAGGTGGGTTGATCTCACTCCGAAGGTTAAGTCAGCAAACTTAATCGAGAAGTATGAATGGAAGTTGCGTAAGTCAGGGGTTTTTTTCTCCATACCTGGCTCTCGATTCCTCGGGGCTTTATAGAGTCCTTCGGGGAGTGTCTTTTTTCTCAGTCTATCAGCAGGCTCTCATGGTCTGCTGGTTAGGCATCATCATTGACGCCGCCTGGCTACCTGCAGCGTCTGGCGCACCGTCATGGGGGATTCCGGCTTACCGGACGTGCACGTCGACGTTTGTGTGGGCGGCCGCTCGTGCATTAAATGCAAGTCAACTCCGCATTTAATGCTCTAAGACCGCCAGCGGTTTGCGCAAACCGTTGGCTGTCTGGGCCACGCTGGGAGGAGGTCGGCAGTTTGGGCCGGCCCTTCCTCATAACTGGTTTGGGCCCTGGGCAGCCCCAACTTTAATTCCAGCAAATTGGGCCTCACCCACTGGGGTGGGCCGGGGGTTATTTCCCCACAATTGCCCCCCAGCCCTTGCGTCGATTCAGCTTCTGAAACGGCCAAGGGTTGTAACGGTCACCCGACCGCACAAACGGCGGGGATTTAAAAAATCTATTGATGAGGCGTTATCGAATCGACGGCCGACGTGACGCTTCGGCAGAGCGTCATGATTAACGCCGTTTTCCCGCGTATGAACCGACGGCTCTAGCGTGTATAAAAGAACGACGCCCTGATTGGTTTTGGGAAACACTTGCTCTTTCTTTTTTTAACTTCCCTGCCTCTCGAATCACGAGTGCGTCGGCTGTTTCGGCACCCAACACTGTAAGTGTTCTTCGAGCCCGCAACTCTTTCTCTCTTCACTGTACTTTCTGTGTGTTGACGATTGCCCCCCGATGGCATCCCGTCTTCGTAAAATGTTAGATGGTCCGTCAGCCCTTGCTTCGTTCAGGGCCAGGTTCGAAATCCCAGACGAGATCGGCTTAGAGCCAGTCGACCCTGATGACTTCCGTATGGGCGAGACCGAAAAGGGAGTACCATTCCCGATCATTGCCATCGTCGAAGGGGGGCTAAGGTTTCCCCTCCACCCTCTTCTTCAAAAGTTCATAGTAAAAAACAATGTGTCACCTTCCCAGTTAGCGTCAAATGTATATAGGATCTTCTTTGGTATGCTTGAAATAAATCGGCGACTGGGGGTGAACCTGGGTCTTGCCGAACTGGACTACTGTTACACCCTTTGCAAAGTCGGAGGTAGTTACAAGGTTTACCTCCGAGTAGTAAAGAAGTCCTTAGAGTTAGTGAAGTGTTTGCCTTCTTCAGGGAAGGGCGTTGATGATGTAAGGGTT
The DNA here is from genome assembly GCA_033060915.1 of Euryodendron excelsum. NCBI lineage: Eukaryota > Viridiplantae > Streptophyta > Magnoliopsida > Ericales > Pentaphylacaceae > Euryodendron > Euryodendron excelsum. Next base: position 45,450,609 of record CM065385.1, on the reverse strand, counting down.
TGGGTAACTGGTCCGTGGGAGTTCGGTAATGTTCCCGAGAAAGATAGACCGGTGATTCGGTGCCCTAAAAAGCCCGTTCAACTAGGTTTGATGCCGATCTTCTCAGACTGTGTATCATTTTAAGTTTCGGTCCGCATCTATACTAACTCTCGAACTTTTTGCAGACACAAGGAAGCGGTCGAAAGCTCGTGATTGGTTGGTTAACTCCGACGACCTCAACAAGGTCTTGAAATACGTTGGTGAAGGTCGGCTACGATACATAGCTCGGGCAGCACATATCTTGCTCTCCTATCCGCTGCGATACTCGACTTTTACTGCCGAGACTGGTGTGCCCCCGAGTGTTCTAGCAAGATTGGCGGACGAAGGTGCTGAAGGGGACTTTGAGGAAATCCCTACTGGCATAGCGATCGAGAGGGCGCGCATCCCTACAGGCGTGACAGTTGCGGTTGCTCTACCATCTGCATCGCGTGGCGAAGAACGGCACGAAGAGCGAACCGAATCGCACAGTTCGGCGTCCACTTCGTCTCCCTACACCGTACCCGACCGCCGAGTTAAGGTTCCCATCCGAACGAGTGATTCCAGCCCATCACCCAACGAGATGGACGGCATGAGTCTGAAGGAAAGAATGTTTGCTCTGGCGGGGCAGCCGCTGAGGTCGGCCACTCCCACTCCTGCCGAAACTCCAACAGCCGAGCCGGTGGCAGCACCCATGGAGGAGGCCACAACCGCGCAATAGAGGCCAGAGACACGGCAATAAAGAAAGAGAAGGCCCGATGTCACTCCAACTCATGCGCCCAAGAAGCAGAAAGGCAAAGCCACGGTGGACGAGGTCGGCGAGACAGTGACCATTACTCCGGACATTTTGGGCCGTCCAATGACGACAGCGGATTCCATGATCGATCAGCCCGAGGTCGCTTTCGGTGTTTTGAAAAGCGTCCTTCAGAAAAAGGACGTGGCGAAGCTGGGCGAAGCAAGCGACTCGGCTGTCTTCATGGGCGCTTTCTATGATTCCGTACTGGTAAGACAGCTATGACTTTCGGTGACTACAGTCCTCTTAGGCACTTGACCTAACAACAACCTTCTTCAATTTGTGTAGGGCTGCCTAAATTCCTTGGAGGCGATGACACGCTTCCAAAAGCTTACCGAGGTTCACCAGCAACTCATTGAAGAGCACGGCCGTCTGAAGCTTGAATGGATTGAAGCAAATAAGGAGCGGATTACCTTCAAGAAACAAGCCGAGCAGGCTTCCGCCGAGCTTTTGCTGACGAAGGCCGACTTCGAGAAGAGGGATAAGGATCTCGCCAACCTTGAGAAAAAGTTTGACGTGCAGTCCGTGGATCTGCACAAGGCTAACAAGGAGGTGGAGACCCTTAAGGCAGAAGTGGCCAAGCTGAAGGTGGAGGAGGAGGCCATATTGAAGCGGGGTGAAGAGAGGGGAGCCAAGAATTTGGCTCAAGAGATGATGGACCTCAGTCGCACCATTTTCCGACAGGGTTGGAATGGTGCCCTTATCTTGGCAGAGTTGGATAAGGCCTCCGATGTGTGGGGTCTTTGCCCGGACTACTTCGATACTACCGAGGACGGCGTCATCTGTCCGAAGAAAGTCCTGGCCAATGCCCAATATGCACGGGAGCTTAAGTTAAAAGACGCAGCCGAAGCTGCTGCTGCTGAGAAGGAGAGAGTTGAAGGCTTGAAGATCACAGCTGTGCCCCCGGAGGATGTGGTAGAAGTCTCGCCGGAGGTGTTTGCAGAGCCTGGGGAGAAGTCGGCATAGCTTTTCTTTCTCTTTCTCCATTTTTGTAACCGTCAGTACCTTTTTTTTTTTTTAATGAGAAAAACTCGTCTGTTTGTTTATTACTGGATCTCCTTTATTTGATTTTGTTGTTTAGACTTAATTTTTCTTTCTTCAGCTTTTCTTGGCCGGTCTGTGCAATTTGGGCAGAATTGACACTTGACTTTAGTTTTTCTCGGGCCGACCTGCCCAACATGGGCAGGACTACGTTTTTACCCTTGATTTTTGCTTTGGCCTTCTTTGGCCGACCTGCCCAACTTGGACTGGACCAAGTTTTTACACTTGGTTTTTGCTTTGGCCTTCTTTGGCCGACCTGCCCAACTTGGACAGGACCAAGTTTTTACACTTGGTTTTTGCTTTGGTCAGAATGGTCCGAGTAGGGTCGTTTGAACAATCTTCATTTTCATTGATTCTTCAACTGAGCTTTATACATTTCGGGGACTGTTACAGTGTTTGGGGTTTCATATTACTGGTAGAACTTCCTCAAGTTGGTTGCATTCCAAGGTCGTGGCAACGGTCGCCCTTCTTCAACGGTCTCAAGTCTGTACGCGCCGATGCCGACCTGGGATGTGACCCTGTAGGGGCCTTCCCAATTGGGGCCGAGCTTCCCATCTGCCGCCTTCTTGGTTGCCCCCAATACTTTTCGTAAAACCAGATCTCCTGAAGCAAAGTTTCTTGGGCGGACCCGCTTGTTGTAAGAGCGTTTAAGCTGTCGCTGATACTTTGTGAGCTTGATCAAAGCGGTTTCCCTTCTTTCTTCGACAAGATCCAGATCTCTCACAACTGTTTGGTCATTGACACCGGTGTCGAAAGCTGCCGACCTGATAGTTGGTAGTCCGATCTCCAGGGGGATGACTGCCTTCACCCCGTATGCCAAGGAGAACGGTGTTTCTCCTATGGACCTCCTTGGGGTTGTTCGGTAGGACCACAAGACATTGGGTAGCTCTTCCGTCCACTTCCCCTTGGCTTTTTCAAGACGTTTTTTGACTCCGTTCAGCATGGTTTTATTTGAAATTTCGGCTTGTCCGTTGCATTGGGGGTAGGCTGGTGTTGAGTAATAGTTTCTGATCCCCAATCCTTCGCAAAATGATCTGAAGATATTACCATCGAACTGGGTGCCATTATCTGATACGATGGCACGGGGCAACCCGAATCTGGTGACAATGCTTTTCTATACGAACCTTTTGGCGTCAGTTTCCCTGATGTTTGATAAAGGTTCGGCTTCTACCCATTTGGTAAAGTAATCGGTGGCCATGATGAGAAACCTTTTGTTGCCGGAGCCCGAGGCAAAGGTCCAATAATGTCCAGTCCCCACTGAGCGAAAGGCCACGGACTAGTGATGGAAGCAAGATCTTCGGCTGGCTGGTGGATAATGGGGGAAAACCTCTGACATTTGTCGCACTTCAGGATGTACTGGGCTGCATCCTTCTGCATGTAAGGCCACCAGTATCCCTGTGAGATGGCACGGTGTGCGACCGATCTACCGCCGACGTGACTTCCACATATCCCTTCATGGATTTCGAACAAGAGGCTCTGTACTTGGTCCGGATGAACACAGTGCAAATAAGGTCCTGTAAAAGAACGTCTGTAAAGTTCCTTACCTGGTGACAGCCAATACCTGAGAGATGCATGCTTGATTCGCCGAGCTTCAGCCTTATCGTCTGGTAGCTTGTCTGTGTCGAGGTAAGAAATGATTGGGTCCATCCATGATGGTCCCAGCTTCTCCGCTGTTAAGGCTTCATCCTCCTCGCGGAAAATGCTGGGATTGGCAAGAGTTTCCACGTTGATCGTCCTTCTCGAACCTGATTTCAGAGCCGTGGCCAGGGTCGCCAAGGCATCCGCATGTGAGTTGTTATCTCGGCTAATCTGTCGAAGCTTGTAGTTTTTAAATTGGCTGAGAAGTTCCTTGGCCTTTGCTACGTACAACATCATTCTGTCGTTCTTTGCAACGTATTCCCCTGTGATTTGATTTACGACAAGTAAGGAGTCCGAGTAGATGACGATTTCGGGAATTCGAAGTTCAATGGCTCGACGTATTCCGGCGAGCAAGGCCTCGTATTCTGACTCATTGTTGGAAGCAGTGAATTCCAGCTTGATGGCTTGCTCGATGGTTAGACCATCTGGTGTAACGAGTACGATGCCCGATCCTGCCCCCCGGTCATTGGAAGCTCCGTCCACGTAGAGTTTCCAATGATCAGTTTGTTCCCAAAGATCCAGGGGGATTTCGTGTTGTGGTTGGCCAGCGGCCGGGGTCTCTTCTACTTCTGGTGTAATTTCGTCAGAGAACTCGGCAATAAAATCTACGAGAACCTGCCCCTTCACTGCCGATCTAGGCTGGAACTTGATGTCAAACTCCCCTAACTCTACGGCCCTTTTTGCAATTCTTCCTGAGAAGTCGGCTTTCCTTAGGAGGGGTTTGAGCTGGTGGTTAGTGAGGACGTTAATGGTGTGAGATCTGAAGTAATGCACCAACTTTCGGGATGCGACTACCAGTGCGAGTGTCAGTTTCTCCAGGGGTAGATACCTGCTCTTGGCTCCAAGAAGGGTTTTGCTGACGTAATAGACTGGAAATTGTTGCCCATTTTCTTGCCTGAGTAGGACCGCGCTGACTGCATGGTCTGACACTGCAAGGTAGAGGAAGAGCTCCTCATGCTGGATAGGCGTGGAGAGCAGTGGTGGTTTGGCTAGGTAGTTTTTTAGATCGGCAAGGGCAGAATCACACTCGGGGGTCCACTCGAACCGTTCCTGTTTCCTCAGGAGCTGGAAGAAAGGTCGGCACCGGTCCGATGAACGGCTAATGAATCTGTTGAGTGCGGCGGCCATTCCTGTCAATCTTTGAACCTCTTTGGCATTCTTTGGAGCGTGAATGCTCTGAATTGCACTAATCTGCCGGGGGTCCATCTCTATACCCCGATGCGTGACCAGGAACCCCAGGAACTTGCCTGAGCCGACCCCGAAGACACATTTTGAAGCGTTCAACCGCATTTTGTAGTCCTTGAGGATACAGAGTACCTCCTTTAGGTCCACCAAATGGGTGTCGCTCAGTTTGCTTTTTACCACCATGTCATCGATGTAGACCTCGACAGTTCTGCCAAGCTGCGTCTTGAACATCTTTGTGACCAGTCGCTGATATGTGGCTCCAGCGTTCTTCAGGCCAAAGGGCATAACTCTATAGCAGTAAATGCCCCTCGGAGTGATGAAGGCCGTTTTCTCTTGGTTGTCAGGGTGAAGTGGGATCTGGTGATACCCACGATAGGCATCCAGGAAACTCATCTTTCCGAAGCCAGCGGTTGCATCCACAAGCTGGTCAATTTTGGGCAAGGGGAATGGATCTTTGGGGCACGCCCTGTTGAGGTCGGTGAAGTCTACACAGACCCTCCATTTGCTGTCTTTCTTTTTTACTACCACGGTGTTTGACAACCAGCTTGGGTAGTTGATCTCCCGGATCGCTCCGGCTTCCAAAAGCTTCTCTGTTTCTTCCAAGACAGCGTCCACATGCTGGGTAGCTGCCCTTCTCCCCTTTTGGATAATTGGTCGGCAGTTTGGGTTTACATTAAGGCGATGACAGGCAACGTCGGCGCCGATCCCAAGCATGTCATAAGGGGTCCAGGCGAATACTTCCAAGAAGTCTGTTAATAACTCAATGAGGGATTTTTCCTCTTGTTTGGACAAAGAGGTGCCGATGACGAAGTATTCTTCTCCTTGCCGATCTATGTATATCTTCTTCAGGTCCTCGACAGCTTTATTCTCGGGCGTCTGTCCCACAGCATCTATGGTGGGGGTGTCTTCATGTAGCTCCATCATTTGTACTTTCTCTGGTCTTGTCTTGGTCGCACATGCTGTTAGAAAACACCGTTTGGCAGTCACCTGGTCTCCCCTTATTTCGCCAACTCCCGCTGGGGTCGGGAACCGAAGCAGCTGGTGATAGGTGGAGGGAACGGCCTTCATGAGGTGCAACCAGGTTCGTCCCATGATGGCGTTGTAGGGGGACGGTACGTTAACAACCAAGAATTCTGTTTGTAATGTGATCCCTCCAGCCGTCACAGGAATCGTCACTTTACCCATGGGCCAGACTGGGTCTGAGCTGAAGCCAACCAATGGGCTAAGCGATGGTTGGAGGTCGGACTCCTCGAGCCCCAATTGTTTGAACAAGCTGTAGTACATAACTTCAGATGAACTCCCTTGGTCAATGAGCAATCTTTTAACGTCACAGTCCGCCATTCTTAACGTAACAACCAAGGCATCATTGTGGGGGATCTGCACTCCAGCGAGATCCTCGTCGGTGAAGGAGATGGATGCATGGGTATTGCCGACCTTAGCTTTCTTGCTGGGTAGTTGTATCTGCATCACTTCCCTTAGGTGCGCAGCCTTCTGCATCTCGGCTCGGTACCTATGTGGGTCTATGGTTCCTGATTCGGCCGAACCGTGTAGCACGTTGATTACCTGAACCGGCCTTACTTCTGGTTCCTTCTGGGCTGCTTCCTGCACTCGTGGCTGCTCGGCTTCGACCTTAGTCTTTTCCCGATCAATGAATTGGTCGAGGTGGCCCGCTTTGGCTAAGTCTTCCAAATGGGTTTTCAGATGCCAACATTGCTCCGTCTTGTGCCCCTTCTCGCGGTGGTAGGAACAGAACCTCTTCTGGTCCCTAGTTACAGGGTCTCCCCCCAGCTTTGGTGGCCACTTGAAGAAGGGCTTATCACGGATCTGGGGCAATATTTTATAGATGGGGTCTTTAAAGACTGTGTAGACCCCATCGGGCACTCTTTTTCCTCGGCTGATGTCCTCTGATCGGGGCTTCTTGGCATCCTTCTTGCTCGTCTTTTCGGCTGCCGCGCCGACCTTAGGTGTCTCCCCTTGGGGTACGTCCTCGGCCAGCCGCGCATAGCGCTCGATCCTCAGCATTAGTTCTTGTATGGTGAGGGCGGGTTTCTTCATTAAGGACTGTCGCAAGCGATGCTCCCTGGGAAGGCCGATCTTGAATTGAGTTACAGCCAACTGCTCGCTGCACTCATCAATTTCGTTATAAGCCTCCCATTAGCGTCGGGCGTATGCTCGCAATCCTTCTCCTTCCTCCTTTCGCAACGTCAGCAAAAAGTCAACCTCCTTTGGCTGTAGGCTGTTTGCAATGAAACGAGCTATAAAGAGCTCGGCCAGTTGCCTCCAGCTTGAAACGAACTTTTGTGGCAATTTGTCGAACCACCGTAAAGCCACGCTCCCCAGGCTGGAGGGGAAGATCCGACACATCAACATCTGGTCACTGCACCACACTACCATGAGCTGTTTATAATGCCGAACATGGTTAATTGGGTCAGACTTTCCGTCATAGAGGGTGAACTTTGGTGGGGTGAATTTTCGAGGAATTGGATGGGATTCAATCTCCTCAGTGAATGGCGTGGATGCAATCTGGTCTAGGGCCTTTCTCATCAGGTCATGGGCTGTGCGTTCCTTAGTTTGCTGCCTTCTATCCTCCTGCTTTTCATTGTACCACTTTTCCCAGTCTTCCTTCCGCCGATCTTCCACCGCTGGGCTGTTGTTTGGCGGGGTTTCACTCCTGTCCCTTCGCCGACCCGTGCGCCTGTTAACGCAACGCGCGGTACTAGGGGTGTAACTCCTTCTTACCGGTGGCGCTGGTTCGTCCCTGGCGCCAACAACCTGCTCCCGATCTGGGGACCCATCTCTCCTATGCCCATTCCTGGCAGAGAATGCCTCCCTCATTACCCGCACCTGTGAGGTGAGGTAGGCTATCTCTTCTCCGCGCCGCCGAATTTCCCTCTCTGCCGCACGGAGTGTATCCTCGCTTGGGACCCGCCCACTGGAGGGTGACGGGGCCAGATTCCGAGGATGGTTCCTGCGGAAGTTTCTGTCCCTGACATAACCCGTATCCCTCCGCATTTCCTCTTATGTCTCCGGGTGGCTTTCGGCGGACATTCGTATCTCTGACCTCAGTATTCTTCTTTGCCAATCTACTGGTGTAGATTGGCAGTGTGCCGAACTGGTCTGGTTTTTACTGGAGGAGGCTCCGAAGCCCCTCCCGTCGTAGTTTTCTTTCCTCTGTCTCCGGTTGTTTAGACTCATGGTTTTTCTAAGCCTTCCCACAGACGGCGCCAATTGTAGGTGGGATTTTTCGGGAAGGCTGGGCCGAGCTCTCAAGCCCAAAGTGGATGAGTCCAAACTTCTTCCTGCAAGACGAATGGGTTAGAATGGGTCGACCCTAGGTGGGTCGATCTCACTCCGAAGGTTAAGTCAGCAAACTTAATCGAGAAGTATGAATGGAAGTTGCGTAAGTCAGGGGTTTTTTCTCCATACCTGGCTCTCGATTCCTCGGGGCTTTATAGAGTCCTTCGGGGAGTGTCTTTTTTCTCGGTCTATCAGCAGGCTCTCATGGTCTGCTGGTTAGGCATCATCATTGACGCCGCCTGGCTACCTGCAGCGTCTGGCGCACCGTCGTGGGGGATTCCGGCTGACCGGACGTACACGTCGACGTTTGTGTGGGCGGCCACTCGTGCATTAAATGCAAGTCAACTCCGCATTTAATGCTCTAAGACCGCCAGCGGTTTGCGCAAACCGTTGGCTGTCTGGGCCACGCTGGGAGGAGGTCGGCAGTTTGGGCCGGCCCTTCCTCATAACTGGTTTGGGCCCCGGGCAGCCCCAACTTTAATTCCAGCAGATTGGGCCTCACCCACTGGGGTGGGCCGGGGGTTATTTCCCCACAATTATAATTTACGTAAATAGGGATTAATTCTGGTTGGATTAGGAATTTTTATTTGCGTAGAAAGCCCTAGTTATACTAATCCTGTGGTTCTTGTTGTAACCTCTATATATATGCACTCTAAGAGCAAATAGGGTTACACTTTGCTCATAATTGAAAGATACACATTTTGTGAGGAAGAGAAACCCTAGCAACTGCAAGCCCACTCTCTCTAGAGTAAAGTGTATACGAGAGATACAGTAGAAGTCTGAAGGTTGAATTCGAACAGTTGATTCGTGCTTGTTGCTGATACTTGTTATTCGGGATCAAACCAGAGAGATCTCGAAGGTATGATTCTAATCACGTAGTTTAAGGTATGCTAATCAGATAAGAATTTTGATAGTATACATGTATACTATAGTCAAGTCGTAAAAAATTTCACAGTTTTCAACACTTTTATATATATATATATATATATTAATAGTAAGTAAAGTTTTACCTAGACTCGTTGCATTGCCCACGAGTGCGTATTTGGTGGAGTGTATGTCTACATAACTAAATGATGCATCTAAGAGCCGGACACCTTGTCCTTTAGCTGCATGTTAAACTCCTCAGCCACCTCATTCTTAGTCTTCGCACACCCATTATGGTCTAAATTTTCATGCTTTGACCGATCAAAAAGAACTATATATGGTTAGGCAGCTAACTGACCCAATGTTATGTACTCAGAAGACCCTTGCCCCTTCCTTGTATAGTTGCTCACAGATAACAGACAACTCAGTAATGTTATGTATATAAAGTGACAGTTTTTAGATTTTAAGCATGAACGGTTCACGTAAAAGTGGATTTTGGACTCAATTTCGATGCATCTTTTGGGTTTCACTGGTGAGTCGGATGGTAATAGGAATCTATCCTTTGATATTAACGTTGCCTTTGGTGTGGCGGTCCTAGCGGATCATAATGGAAAGTGAAAGGGGAGACTTGTTTGGTTGAAGGGAATAGAGGAGGAGAAAAGAAAAAGAAGGATTTTAAGTTCATCTATAATTATATCAAGTAATGTAATATAAATGAAATTTTTTTGTAGAATTTACATACAGATGACCATTAATATCGTTAAGCATTAGGTATAAAGAAAGAAAGAACACGAAGAACACTTAACTATTGTTTCTGTGTTGCTTAGACTGGGCAATGGTGCGCGAATTGAACAGTAAAAATTGAGAGACTTGGACATCTAGGTGGATATGGATAGTACTCCCCTGAATGATTATTGGATTGATCGTAACCTCCCCAGTTGCAAAATTAACACCTTGTCTAAAACGTGTCCCAATTGAGTTAAAGGGTGACTCCAAATATGGCAATCCCAAACTATTTAGAAAAGAGAAAAATATATAAATATATATCTATACATATATAGATAAAATTAGGAATACCCACCCAGAAGCTCACAAAGTCATTGATCCACACAATTTCATTACTGTACCATTAAATTTGGAAAAAAAAAAAAGTCACAATAATATTACTAGAACATGTATATGCATGACTTTACCTATGTATTTTAAGATGAGACGACCATCGCTGCCGTTTTTAGAATTGTTGCCTAAAAAACTCATGCCCCATGATATTTTTAAGTCGTGCATTGTTTGAGATCTATTGGCGAATGGTTGGAACTCCACTCTCTACTGGATTGAACTCTATGACTTATTTTATATAGCAGAAGAAAAAAAAAACCGTACATATTGCGAGGAATACATTGATTCCAGAATGATCTTTTATACTAAAATAACGTTTGTTATTTCTTTTTTTCTTTTTCAGAGACTTCTCTGGAGTAATTACAAGAGTCATTGTTAATTCAAACTCGAAGCTCAGATGCTTGAATTGGTCATGGATGAATTAAATGGGGAGAGGCCAGCATGAGAACTCAATGGACACTACATGCCTTACAAGAAAATTTTCACGGAGAGGTCTCCAAGAAGTCCACTGAGTACTGACAGTTCATATAGTGAGTCTATTGATTTATCTATGGATGAAAGAGTCGATACCTCTATCGAGTACCTATATCACAATATCTGTGAGATACAGAGCTCTGATCAATCCCATCAAAGCGTAGCTATCTGTCTTATGGTGAGGAGTTGAGGATTGGTTCTGAATTACGGTATTATGCCGGAGGAGATTTTGGGAAGGCGGAGATAGCAAAAGAGGTGGTGGTGGTGGAGAATAAAGAAAATGGTTTGAGATGTTTAATGGCCCAATTGATGTGACACCCGTAAGTTATCTGAATACGTATTAGATATATTTATTAGGTTTGTCATGATAAGGTTTGTAATTTTATTCCATTTAAATCTCATATTTTGTTAGTCAATGAAGCAAAGTTGTTTCTTATATAACTATTTTGGTCGGTTAGTAAAGTTAAAGTCTAATATAGAAATTGGTCTTCTTTTTGCATATAAATGTTCACCGATCTTCATTATTATTGTGTAATTTAAGATTAAGGGTTAAGAGAGAGAAACTCAATTTTTGACAGATTGCTTAAGATATTAAAGTCAATTATTTTAAGATTTGTTATAATGGATACATGATGTTTTATTGATTTTAAATTTATCATTATGTGAAAATTATTATTGTTTTAAATTTAAAATTTAAAATTTATTATGATAAAACCTATGAATAAAATTTACATGTGGTATATAGACTTGTTCAAAACTTTTGTGATTTGACATAAAAAAATAAATTATGTGAACAACTGCTCCATGTACCGCTTCGACTCATACGAATATCTTTGTATCGTACGTCAATTATGTTTGGTAACTTATTTTTGTTGGCATGCACTGTGATGGTCCTCATACACTCTTATCACATGCTAGTTAGAATAAATTAAGAATAGTATTGTACATCATTAGATACACCGTACACGTCTCTGGCAATAGGTACGTGTGCATATATATCTATCTGCTATAAGGAAAGGCCATGTTCATTCTCCCCTGCCGAAATCACCCATGCAATTATTTGCCAGCCACCAACTACATACAATTCCAAGTACTGACAAAGCCGCCCACTACACGCCAATGATACAACCGACCGCCTCACAAGTAAGCCGCAATACCGCCTACACTTCCCAAACTAAAATCAAACACCGCTTAACTAGGCAAATGAAATCAACGCTGATGTCATCTACAACCGATTGATATCGTCAGCCAACCGGAAGCAAGATGAGTCTATAAAATGTGTCCGCGTGATTAAAGAGCTAGCATAATCGATTGTAGAAAGTTTAGTTGTTGATTAATGGATTGATGTTAGTAATAAAAAAAATGTTTATAAAAACAGTTTTCATGATAGAGGAACTCACAAAATTAATATTTCGACTTAAAGCTAGCCAATTTAATATTTCTTAATTTCACAAAATTAATTATAAAAATAGTTTTCAATAGAGGAACTCACAAAAACAAACATTTTTTATAAAAATAGTTTTTATAAAAAATGTTCACTCACCAGCTAATGAACTAATAAAAGCTACGAAAATACATCTGTTTTTGAGTTTATAATTTTTGAGTTGAAGAGTTTAATGAAGTAGCTAATAAATTTTAACAAATAGAACAATAATAAATTAAAATAACAGAGACAACAATTATGATGAAAGACAAAAACTTGTGTTAGGAGAAAAACATATGCTTGCATGATGGCAAAATCAATTGAAAAGTGTTTAGTCATTGGCCTAATATTTTGTTTTTTGATTTGTATTTTTAGAGAAAATGTGCACGTGCCGGACTACTATTATATATATATATATATATATATCTCAAAGCTTAGTCTGTGTCATTTGGCGATAAAGTGCACCCGTAGCGATGAAGACATTGCAACACAACCACTTCGGGTCTGACACCATATATCCAAATAGTTATTTTTATAACTTAGCAACATGTAGTAATAATTGTGATGGTGAATGTTAACGTGTGTAATTAAAATATAAACTTCAATTTTTTCTCTACTACGATACAGTACTATGAATAATCTCTTTTACTCTGAGAGTTAACAGTTAATTTTACTGTTCAATTTTGAAGTAGGTACTCAGCCCCACACGTGATAATGATAATGACACCAACTTATTATGATGCCATTGATGAATGCCTGCTGAAACGTCGAATATGCTTTTTTAGGAAAAATTGTTAGACTCTGAGTTGATTGCTTAGATTCGGCCATGCAACTTTCGAAAACCAAGTTAAATAATGACAATGAAGAGGTGACTCTACTTGAAATGGTCAATTATTTTACCTTGGGAAATGAGGGAGGAAAATGTTGCAACTATCATTGTTTGAGGAGATGATCGAATTCCTTTTTCACTTTCATATTTGTATATCTTCTATGTTAATAAAGAAATCGTGGAATTTCAGTTCCTATTTTCTTACACAAATTGTCTATTACTGAACTTCAACTGCAACCTCCAACACATTAGTGAGATGCCGATCTCTCTCATCTTTTCTGTCTTTTAATTTGATATGTACAGAAGATTTTTTAGTCAAATAATTGTTGATGAATCATGTCCCATTCATCCATCTCATAGAACACTAAGTAATGTAATAGCTAGCCATATTGTAAACTAATTGAAGTGACAAAAGTAAAGAAAGAGGCAGCAGCTAGATTAGGATCCGTAACGGCATCTAAAACAGACAATTGAAAATTCAAATTGCTAAACTTGCATTGAAAAAGCATTCTTATACGGTATCCTTGGGAGAAAAACCAAGAATACTTGTTACAATAGTTGAACAATATTGATTACTACGATAATATAGGCAACTCAATGCATGGTGACATATGACTAAATATTGCATCATGGTTAGGGGTTCATGGGAGTATGGCGGCAAGTATCTGCAACCGATATCGGAGGGTCAGACAGGGAGCCATTGACAACGAGTTTTGCAAGTAACACGTTGGCAGCTTCAGTGTAGTGTATGCCATCCCAACTAATGTGTTTTGATGGATCCTTACACAGACTAGTGCCGTTGATGGTTGAATAACAGAACGTCATCGGATCATCAAAACCTACCGCCAGATCCCCAGGGCCACAGAATAATAATTAGATATATGTGCAAGATCTATTCGGTCTCAAGATGAGCTCCTCATAGATATTTATATATATTGATAGTTGGTAAGTAAAATTTTCTTTACCTAGATTTGTTGCTTTGGCTACGAGTGCGTATTTAGCTGAGTAGATGTCTACATAAGTAAATGTTGCATCTAAGAGCTGTACCCTTAGCTGGGAGACCCTGTGCTTTAGTTGCCTGTTAAACTCCTTAGCCACCTCATTCTTTGGCTTCACGCACCCATTCTGGTCTAAAGGCTTTGACGGGGCTAAGAGAACTTCTTTTGGTAGGCAGCCAATTGGCCCAGTGTTATGTACCCAGAAGACCCTTGCCCCTTCCTTGTATAGTTTCTGAAACATAATAGACAACTCAGAAATGTTAGTTTCAATCACCATTTAATTAATTTGATGAGATATCATATATATATATGGTATCTAGACAAGTACTCGTATCCCTCCAATTATGGCCTGACAGATATATTAGTGTTGCTTACATGAACTGCAAGGGTGAAGTTGTCCATCATATCAGGAATGGATGCTCGGACTTGTTCTTCTGTGCTATTCTGAAAGCCATAGGAAAGATCATTTTGTCCAATATCTATAGTGTATAAAGCCTTCGAGAAGTCCTCGGGCCTCGGAAGATGACTTCTTTTACATGCTATTGTGCTATTATTCCCTGCAGGATGCATCGCATGTACGCCACCAAATTAACCTTCATTAATAGTTTATAAAATCCATCCTATATACATATATATATACACACTAGTAAGTGCCTATAAACTGTTATTGTTCGGCATGATGAGTCAAATGTGATTTTTGCAATCCTATAACATGTTTTCAGTACTCACTGAAACATCTTGGACATTTATTGGTTTTCAATCAAAAATTAAGAAAGAGGAAGATAGCTACAACAACGTACGTTAACTCACCAGTAATGTTGTTGCGTAATTGGTTATAGAGGGCAGTGGTGCGTGACTTGAATTGTATGAATTGTGATATTTGGATGTCTAGGTGGAATGGACTATAGCCGGGTGGACGGATAGGCGAACCGGCTGTTGCAAAATTCGCACCATGCCTGAAATTTGTCCCAATTGAATCCAGGTACGCACACAAATATGGCAATCCCAAATTTTTAGCTGCACCGAACAATAACATCAATTGGCTTCTCCAAAAGGGTGGGGGAGGGGCAAATGCAGTTTTTAAATTTTTTATTTTACTTTTATGTAAACAATAATGAAAGTAGCTAGCTAGTGGTGGCACCATTCCACCGACATAGTTACTAACTAGACTGCTTAGCTTACCCATGAAATCTATGATGAGACGACCATCACAAACCCTTCCAGATGGCTTGCCAAAGAAAGTATTGCCATTTGGTGTCACCACTACGTCCAGGGCTGATGCCGATTTTCCGCCAGTATCCGAATTTGAGTCCCCGAAGTTGTATATGGCGTGAAACCGGCAGCTCCTTGAAGCAGCAAGTACGCCACTAACACCACCCATTTGTCCACCAACCAATCCAACGACCACCAGCAACCCAAAAACCCAAACTGCCGTCGGAGAATTCATGGTTGCTTATCAGCACTCTCCTCAGAGATTGGGAGCTTTGCCAAGGGAGTGAAGTGATTGTGAACTTTGGCACATGCAACACATATATATACAAGAAGTGAGACCTCTGGTGAAGGATCACTTTTTTGCTTGAAGATGCTTTTGAGTATTTACGTTGTTCACGTGAAATTCGATTTTCTACTCAAGTTTCGATTTATCTTTTGGGTTTTATTCAGTGGCCGACTCAGGATTTTTTTAAGTGGAGGCGAGAAAAATACTCTTAGATAATTTTTTATAAGTAAGCAATCATTCATACATTCATCTTCCATGCGATTATAGAGTAAAGCCTTGATAATATATATTACAGAAAAAATTCTCTCAACCGTTGCAATTGCATTGGTAAAATCAGTGCTAACTTCACAATTAAATATACTAATATATAGGTAATATTCTTTTTCGTTTTAACTAATTTTTGAACAAACTCATCAATCCTTATTACTTTTGAAAATTAATTATTAGAACTTACACCAAAAAGTAGGCCTCAAGTTAATAATAAAGTAATGTAATAACTCATATATATTTATTTGTTATTCTTGTAATGTCAATTAAGTTTAATTGTATGCTATGCTCAAAATATAAATTATTAATTTATATATAGATATATTTTTATAAATATGTATAGAGGTGAGAGTTAGTGGATTAATGATTAGGAAGTTAGTGGGAAGAAAAAGAATGAGTGGAGGAAGAAAAGGGAAGTTAGTGGAAAGAAGGAGAACGAGTGGGAGAAGAAAGGGGAAGTTAATGGGAAGGAAGATAATGGGTGGAGGAGGATGCTGATCGTAAACAACCATGGATTCTCCGGCGGCAATTTGTGTTTTTGGGTTGCTGGTGGTCGCTGGATTGTTTGGACAAATGGGTGGTGTTACTGGCTTACCTGCTGCTTCAAGGAGCTGCCGGTTTCAGGCTATATATAACTTTGGGGACTCAAATTCGGACACTGGAGGACGATCGGCGGCCCTGGGCGTAGTGCCGTCACCAAATGGCGAAACTTTCTTTGGCAAGCCATCTGGAAGGGCCTGTGATGGTCGTCTCATCATAGATTTCATGGGTAAGACTATGCCGGTGGAATGGTGCCACTGCTTTACCAAAACCCAGCACTAAAATTATTTTTTTTTACCCTAACCTATTTTGTTTTAAACTTATTAACTATACCCAACTCATTTCTAAAGCCGTTTTTCAAATCACAACTTCAACATTGTACAACTTTAACTTGAGTCGTAGTTTCAAATGACAATTTCATGTGAACTTTAGTTTATAAATTTTAGACGAAATTTGCACAACTTTAACTTAAGTCATGATTTGAAAACACGACTTTAGGAAGGAGATGAATTTAATAAATAGGTTCAAAATAAGTTGGGTTAGGTAAAAAAGAATTTTTTTAAGCTAGGTTTGGTAGAAAATTCTGTCACCACTACTTCATTCTTGTTTATAAATGGAGAAAAAGAAATTGCATTTGCCCCTCCCCCACCCCTCTACTTTTTGGAGAAGCAAATTGATATTTAGTGTTCAGTGCAGCTGAAAACTTGAAATTGCCATATTTGAGCGCGGACCTGGATTCAATTGGGATAAATTTCAGGCATGATGCGAATTTTGCAACAGGAGGTTCGTCTATCCGTCCAAACGGCTATACTCCATTCCACCTAGACCTCCAAATATCGCAATTCATACAATTCAAGTCACATACCACTGCCCTTTATAAGCAACTAAGCAAGAATGCGGAGTTCTAGCTTCCTCTTTTTTTGTGAGAGAGTACCAATAGAAAAATTAGTCGTTGTCTATGTTTTGTTCAAGGGACTAAACCCTACAAGATTGGTTTAAGATGCTATGGCAAAAAGCAATATTGAACATACCAAGACACAAAAGAGAGCAAATCAATCAATCATGAACACATTAGTCATTTGTCGTGGAAACCGTTAAATGGGAGAAAAATCATGTGTCTCCTTTGTCTGACAAAGATCATGCACTATCACTTATAGTTCAGACGGTTACAAGACTCTTTACAATTAAAACCTATCAATTCTTTGATCTAATGATTGTCTTGACCTTACTCGTATCCACGATTCACCATCTCCATGCTTGACCACTGTTCAGATCTCGTTAGAACGGATTTCACGCCTTGAACTCCTTCAAAACTCTTGATTTCTTCAATTAGGTTGAAGAAGATTGTTGCTAAGATTTATTTCTGAACTTCTTAAAAGGTAGAAAATATTTCTCTCAAGGTGTTCTTGATAGTAACGACTCAGATAGGGTTTGGAAAAGTATGTTGGGCTTTAAATAGATGCAAAAACCCTAGCGGCGCAATTTTCGAGAATTCAGAATCCGCGCAGCTCAATCCCTCGAGATCCCGCGAGGGGCATCTCGATCCCGCAAGCTTAATCCCAAATTTTGACATGCTCACTGTTTTTGCCCATGACATCCTGCGAGGATCCCGCGAGTTCTTGATATGCAGCCAGCACACTATTTTTGCTCTCGAGATCCCTCAAAATTCATCGACATCCCTCAAAGACCCCTTCAACAGCCAATATGTATCATACAAGACTCTCTTAACACAAGCTTACATGAATAAACTTGAAATCCCTTCCGAATGCTTATGATTGATAACTCAAAAACCCCCCAAATTATATCAAACATGACTTGTCATGAAATTTAGCCAATTACATAATCATATAATCTCCCCCTTTGGCAATTTCGTGACCAAAACCCTATGCTACATTACACAGCCATTACAGGGAAAATTTTGAAAAATACTATGATACCCCAATCACAAGCACATAGAATCATCTCTGCACATACTGCAACCAACCAACCAACCAACCCAATCAAGTGCAAACGAGATATAAGAGAATATCATGAGAGAAACACGAGAGAAACAGTAGCATAGCATGAAACACTATATATTTGTAGCCACCGGGAAAGAAAAGATAATGTATTACAAACACAGACAATATTACGCTCTTGATGCTCCACGATGAGATCAATGCGCTCATGAATCCTAATCACAAGCACATAGAATCATCCCTGCACACACTGTAAGCAACCAACTAACCCAATCAAGTACAAGTGAGATATAATAGAATATCATGAAAGGAACACAAGAGAAACAGTAGCATAGAATGAAACGGTATATATCTGTAGCTAAAGCATATCTATCTCCCTCTTTTTGAAAAGAAATTAACAAATAAAGCATAAGGAACCAACCATGCCAAAGATAGAAAAGATGGAAAGCAAAAACAACCACGATATATATATATATATAGAAAAAGTGTCCAGGAGCCATAAAAAAAATCTATAAGAGAACAAAATGAAACCAAAAATATCCACAAGAGCAACCATCCACTAAAGAAAGCTACTGACGACGAATGCTCTGAATGAAGTCATTCACGTCATTGATAAACTTGGTGTGCCACCGGAAAAGATTAGACAATGTATCCCGAACACAGACAATGTCATGCTCCTGATGCTCCACGATGAGATCAATGCGCTCATGAACCATGCCAATGCTTTCCACCAGGCCAATGTGAATCAATGTTAATTGGGTGGAGAGAGCAACAATGGCAGCAACAGTAGATGATGAAGAATCAGAAGTAGGAACAGAAGGCCTGGCAGGAGGAGGAGCAGACACATGAGCAATGGAGGAAGATGAAGCAGCAGGATCAATATGAGGACCCTCATCATCAGACAATTCCACTGTTGGCTGCTGCAACTAAGCAGGGGGAGGAGCAACTCCGAAATGGGCATTACTCATCTTGAGGGTGTGAAAAGAGATGGGTTTCCCAATCAGGATACAAGTCTCGTGGGGCTCGGCCACAATATTATGACATGAGTGAAACTCGGTGATCAAAATCCCAAAAAAAAGATAAGCACGAGATGAATTATCCATAAAGGCCTCAAGGATTAGATTAAACATGAGGCGACCTATATCCATAGACAAGCCTATGGCTATGGCATGCATAAGCTGGGCACGATACTCATCAAACTCGCTTACATGTGAAGTTCAGAAAAAGAGGTCACACACCACATGGTTGAGCACCCAAAAAACATCCTTTAGCTCTTTTTGCTTGAAAATACTCAAAGGACCAAGAGGCCAGTTGCCGCCAAAAGATAGCAGAAACTGGGCGAAGAAGTTCAACGTAGGCCCAGTCCGAGTATAAGGATAAGGAAATCCAGTAATAATGGGATGAGTTATGTGGTGAAAGGTGCACATATCAAATATAAAAAAAGTTAGAGACGCCCCACATACGTATGACTATAAAGATCCAGCCTCCTTGTTTGGAGCATGAATGTTAACATAGAATTCGTGAACCAGCTCCTAATGGGCCAACCCATTACACAGCTAGACGCGTCCAACCCTATTTAGAAAAGTAGGTATGGATACACATCTCAGAGAAATGATCGAGGATGATATCCCGAGAGACAAAAATAGGCTGGGAGGAAAAAGACCGACTAAATCAAGACTCAGCCTCAGAGGCTGGTCTAAACTAAGACACGGCAAGGGACAATGACTCCCCCTCGATAAGAAGACGAGGCTCTAGGTGTGTTAGAGCGAAGATGCTTGCTGGGGGAAGAAGAAGTGGCCCGTTTGCTCTGGGAACTAGGAGAACGATGAAAAGGTGGGGTTTGTGGCCCCTTCCTTTTCCTAGGTGTAGGAATCATAAAGCGAGATCCAACAACGCATATAAAAAAATCCCCAAAACCAATGCATCAATCCAATAATGACTGGTTCAAACAACCCAAACGACAGACACAAGAGACACCCGACGAGCAGACGCACAAACAACAACAATACGCACCCACTAAACAAATTGAGGGCAAAAACGCCCTCCAATAGATATTTAAGCCCTTGGAGAAACCAAATAATTTCTGCCAAGTATTCAAAGTTTGTTTTTGCAATGAATAATACGTATCAATTTTTCTTTTTTATCGGAATAATGTTGGTTGGCTATTTTATATGTGCAGCTGGTGGATATGTGCACATTTGCAATAGCTCTAGTGATGGGATGGAGCATGAGTCCAAAATTTTTTGCATCAGCCCATACTTCTTTTAAGTCTTTTAAGTCTTGGGTAGCTTTTAAGCTAATCAAGAAAATCCAGTCTTTCAAAAAAAGTATTAAAGGGTGGCATTTGCAAAAATCATCATTATGAGCTAGGAAGTCCAAAGCCTGGGAAGATGAACTTCATCAACTGGCCTATTGGGTGAACATAAGTCTTCAAGTGGGCAGGTACAGAAGTGCAGGGATATCAAGGTTAAGTTATGAAAATATTATTTGAGAGAGGAGTCTATTCTCAAGCAAAAATCCAAAAAGCTCTAGATTAAATTTGGTGATAGTAATACCTCTTACTTCCATTCATCCATGAAAGCAAGGTTTAGGAAAAATTTTATTGGCCAACTGACGGAAAATGGGATGGTGATCTCTAATCCTGTGCTCATCAAGGAGGGGATCTTTAGGCATTTTCAAGATACTTTCCATGAAGAGTACTCAGATAGGCCAAGTCTTGAAGGGGTTTTTGAGAGAAGAATTTCATCAAACCAGCAAACTTCCCTGGAGCTTAACTTTGAAGACAAAGAAGTTAAGGATGCCCTTTTCAACTATAAACGAAACAAAGCTCCTGGTCCAGATGGTTTCAATCTCAGCTTTTGGCAAAAATTTTGAAAAATGGCAAAAAAGGATATTCTACAGTTTATGAAAGAATTTTTCATTAATGGGAAATTGCCATGAGGTATAAATTCTTCATTTATTACTCTCATCCCTAAGGTAGTCAGTCCTGAATCCTTATACAAAATCCTATCAAAAACTTTATCCTTGAGGTTGAGAAATGTTATGGGAGGAATCATAAGTGTCAATCAAACTGCCTTTGTCGAAGGAAGGCAGATCCTTAATGGTATTCTGATTGCTAATGAGCTTATTGATGGTTGGAAAATAAGTAAAAGGAAATGATTAGTTTTAAGTTAGACTTCGAAAAAGCATTTAATAAAGTTAATTGGGCTTTCCTCTTTAACATGATGAAAATTTTGGGTTTTGGGGAGAAATGGTGTTGTTGGGTAATGGAATGCTTGTCTTCTGCTTGGGTATCTGTTCTGGTTAATGGCTCTCCCTTAAATGAGTTCAAGATGTCAAAACTGCTTAGGCAAGGGGATTTACTGTCCCCTTTTCTTTTTATCATTGTTACTGAAGGCCTCAATGTTCTCCTCTCTAGAGCATCCAAACTTTGGTTATTTAAGGGCTGCTCAATGGGCCAAGAAAGGAAGGAAATATCCCATTTGCAATTTGCAAATAATACATTAATCCTATGCTCAGCAAATTTGGAGGATGTGAGAATCTAAAAGGGATTCTTCGGTGTTTTGAACTTTTATTAGGGCTAAGGATACATTTTAATAAATCAGTGGTGAGTGGCATTGGCGTGGATGATGGGTTTCTCTATAGAGTCAATGACATTTTTAAGTGTAATTCTCGGCCGCTGCCTTTGAAGTACCTTAGGCTTTCCTTAGGTGCTAACCCCAGACTTGCCAGTAGTTGGTCAGGGGTGATACTCAAGATTAAGAATAAGCTTGCCACATGGAAAAGAAAATACTTATCAATTGGGGGGAGGTTAACACTGATAAAGTTGTTGAAATTATTTTCAAAATATATAATATATGTAGTAGTTCTGGGGTTTTTCCATTTTGATTTTGACTAGCTTTGAAGAAAGTCTTTATTTCCTTATTAAATGAATCCCACATCGAAAAGTGAGAAGTTTTGTAAGGCATTTATAAATGCCAACAACTTTCTATGTATTGCTTTAGAGCAATGATTGGGTGTACCACTCAAGTGTGAGCATGTGTGCCAAGCCACATGTGCGCCATGCACACGTCTCGCGTGTGAGTCACGTGGCGCAATGTGGCGCTTTAATGGCGCACTTGGCACTTGGACACGTGGCACGTGCGCGTGTGCCGTGTGATCAAGACCATTGATTTTTGTCAATCATGATGATCAACGATCGGATGGCTAATACATAAGCAAAAAAGATCGTATGGTGAGAACCACACCTGATCATAGAGATGTGATGTATGATATGATCAAATAACAAATAGATGCGATCTACACCGTTAGATTAAGAAATGGGCGATCCGACGGCCGTGTTTAAACCTGCAAGTGACTGTTAGAAATCAGTTATTATTTGAATTCTAATAGTTATGTCTGGTCCAAAAAGACACCAAAATGTCTATAAAAGCATGGCAAATTCGCAGACAAAAACATATAATTTTTCCTACAACTTCTCTATATATTGAAAGGCAATACAGTTCTTGATTCTTTTCTAGTTTTATTATTCATTATCTTTGAAGTCTGTTTCTGCAGAAATAGACATTCAGATTCTTAGCAGACCTGATAATCAGAGGGTATTCAGGTCTGATTTCGTGTGTGCAATACGCAGTCAGAATTACAGATTTTTCTGGGCTCCATTATATCTTGGAGGCGATTCTCCATTAACTCGGTGCACACCAGATTCTGAGAATTGGTGGGGGCGAATATCGTCTTAAGGAGAGCGATATTAATCGTGCCTTGGATGCGATTATTCATCTTCTTCTTTCTTTTACAGATTTCTGAACTAACAATCTTAAGACGATATTACGATCATGGTTGCATCATTACGAGAGTTTTCTGCAGACTTTATGAAACTGGATCGTTTTGATGGAGCAAACTTCAAAAGATGGCAGAAGAAGATGCACTTCCTACTTACCAGTCTCAAAGTGGTGTATGTTCTCACCACCCCTAAGCCTGTTGCAAATGAAGATGAGACTGTGGCTGAAACAAGGACAAGGATGAAATGGGAGCAAGATGACTACATATGCAAAGGACACATCTGCAATGCAATGTCTGATACTCTGTTCGATATGTACCAAAATAAGGGGACTGCTAAAGAATTGTGGGATGCACTTGAAGCCAAGTACTTAATGGAGGACGCCACCAGTAAGAAATTTCTGGCTTTAAAATTTTTTAATTATAAGATGTCTGATACTCGTCCTATTATTAAGCAGTTTCATGAAATCATGCATATCCTAAACTAATTCAATCAGTATGACATGAAAATGGATGAATCCATTACGGTTTCTACCATTTTGGACAAACTTCCATCATCATGGAAAGACTACAAAAAAAGTCTTAAACACAAAAAGGAGGACCTGTCTCTTGAAGAATTGGGCCGTCATCTTCAGATTGAGGAGGAATTTCAGAAAAGAGACAGTAATGACGAGCATAGCTCCTATGCCTCCAAGGTTCATATGATGGAGGATAGACAAGGGTCAAAACAACCCTCCCAATCTGGACAAGATAATCGTAAGAGAGACAGAAATGCTGGTAACAATGGCAATAATTCTGGAAATAACCAGAATCACAATAAGAAGAAAAAGAAGAGGGCATGTTTCTACTGCAAAAAGGAAGGCCACTACAAGAAAAAGTGTTGTCTCTTTAAGAAACAAAAAGGGAACGATGCTAAAGACTCAAAGGAGAAATTTGTGGCCATGATATCCGAGGTTAATATCTTTGAAGATAATGAAGCATGGTGGATTGACTCTGGTGCGACGGGACATGTTTGTAAAGACAAAAGTTCTTTCAAGACCTATGAACCCATGGAGGACGGCAATGTTCTTTACATGGGCAACTCGTCCACTGCAGCAGTCAAGGGAAAAGGATCTGTGAATCTAGAGTTTACTTCTGCAAAAAGCCTTACTCTTACTGATGTGTATCATGTACCAGAAGTTAGAAAGAATCTGGTGTCTGGGAGTCTTCTTAATAAGTTTAGGTTTAAACTTGTATTTGAGTAGGACAAATTTATCTTGACTAAGGGAGGTATGTTTGTTGGAAAATGATATTTGTATGAGGGCATGTTCAAGCTTAATATTAATAAAGTGAATATTTCTGCTTATATGGTTGATACTCTTTTTTTATGGCATTTTCGTTTAGGACATGTTAATTCAAGAAGAATGCATGATATGGTTAAGTTAGAATTAATTCCTAAATGTGCAAATGACATGAATGATAAATGCAGAATATGTATGCATACTAAAATCACTAGAAAACCATTCTCGAAGGTTGATAGAAATTCTACTTTGTTGGAATTAATTCATAGTGATGTGTGTGATATGCATAGCACCCCTACTAGAGGAGGCAAAAAGTACTTTATGACTTTCATTGATGATTATACAAGATTTTGTTATATTTATTTACTACATGCTAAAGATAAAGTTTTAAATAAGTTTAAAGTTTATAAAACAGAAATTGAATGTCAATGTAATGCTAAGATTAAACGCCTTAGATCAGATAGGGGAGGTGAATATCATTTTCCTGCATTTTGTGAATCTGTTGGTATTATCCATGAAACCTTTATGGCTTACACTCCACAACAAAATGGAGTTGCTGAAAGGAAAAACAAAACTTTAGTAGAAATGACTAATGTTATGCTCTTTAATTCTGGTATTTCTAATAGTTTTTGGGGTGAAGCTATGTTAACTGCATGTTATATTTTGAATCGTGTTCCTCATAAGATGTCTAAGTGTCTCTATATGAGTCATGGAATAAAAGAAAGCCTAATTTGTCTTATCTTAAAGTTTGGGGCTGCAGAGCCATTGTTAGATTACCTGAACCTAAGATCAAGAAGTTAGAGCAAAAAGCTATTGAATGCATTTTCTTAGGATATGCAGAACATAGTAAAAGATATAGGTTTCTTGTTATTGAGACTAATGATTCAATTGAGATCAATACCGTTTTTGAACCTAGAGATGCAGTCTTTTATGAAAATAGTTTCACGTCTATTTCCAGCATAAATGAGACTAGAAAACATGTGGACCGATCTTTGGAACCACAAAAAAATGTCATTGTATCTTCTGAACTTAGAAGGAGTAAAAGGATAAGGACTGAAAAGTCTTTTGGGCCAGATTTCATTGTTTATTTGGTAGAAGGTACTAAAGATTCTATCTCTAAGCAAACTTTGGTTTCGCCTTCTATAGAACCTGAACCTCTTTCATTCGATGAGGCTATGAAGTCTCAAGATTCAGCTTTTTGGAAAGAGGCTATTAAAGATGAAATGGACTTTATTATGGGTAATAAAACTTGGAAATTAGTTGATCTACCACCTGGTTCTGTTCCTATTGGATGTAAATGGATTTTCAAAAAGAAAATGAAGGTAGATGGAACTATAGACAAGTTTAAGGCCAGATTAGTTGCTAAAGGTTTTAAACAACAATAAGGTATAGACTATTTTGATACTTATGCACCTGTTGCTAGAATTAGTACTATCCGGTTGCTTATTGCATTAGCTTCTATCTATAACTTCGAAATTCACCAAATGGATGTTAAAACTACATTTTTAAATGGTGAATTGGATGAAGAAGTTTACATGGACCAACCTGAGGGTTTTATCATGCCTGGACAAGAACATAAAGTTTGTAAGTTGGTTAAGTCTCTTTATGGACTTAAACAAGCACCTAAACAGTGGCATGAGAAATTTGATCAAGTTGTGGTTACTAACAGCTTTAAAATACATGAATCTGATAAGTGTGTTTATAGTAAGTTCAATAATGACAAAGGTGTGATTATCTGTTTATATGTAGATGACATGTTGATTTTTGGTACTGATATTGATAGCATTGTGAAAGTTAAGAAATTTTTGTCATCTAATTTTGAAATGAAAGACATGGGTGTTGCTGATGTCATTTTGGGTATCCGAATTAAAAGGAATACTAATGAGATTGTCCTTTCTCAATCATATTATATAGAAAAAATACTCAGAAGATTTGATTCATTTGATTGCAAACCTGTGAGTACACCGTTTGATTCAAATCTGAACTTGTATCCTAATACTGGTAGAGCTATTGATCAATTAAAGTATGCTAGGGTAATTGGTTGTTTGATGTATGTTATGAGATGCACACGGCCTGATATTGCTTATGCAGTTGGTAAACTTAGTAGATTTACTAGTAATCCTGGCACTAGTCATTGGAATGCTGTAACAAGAATTTTAAAATATCTAAAAGGAACCATGGATTATGATTTGTGTTACAGTGGGTATCCTACGGTTTTGGAAGGATACACTGATGCTAGTTGGATATTTGATCGAGATGATCATATATCAACTAGTGGGTGGATATTTCTCCTTGGTGGAGGAGCTATCTCCTGGGGTTCTAAGAAGCAGACTTTGATTACAGACTCTACCATGGCTACAGAGTTTATAGCTTTGGCTTCTTGTAGCAAAGAGGCTGAGTGGCTTAGGAATTTGTTGTTAGAAATTCCTCTTTGGTCTAAACCAATATCACCTATATCTTTGCATTGTGATAGTGAGGCTACACTGTCACGAGCATATAGCCACATTTATAATGGCAAATCTAGGCATATTGGCCTGAGACATAGTAGTGTGAGACAAATGCTTACTGATGGAGTTATCACCATAGATTTTGTGAGATCATACCAAAACTTGGCAGATCTGCTTACTAAAGGACTTACAAGGGACTTGGTGAAGAAAACATCAATAGGGATGGGTCTTCGGCCCATATGATTAGTCATCACTGGTGAAAACTCGACTCAACGCTTGAAACATCAAGTCTTGAGTTCAATGAGCCAAAGTACATCAGATGTAGTGACTGCAAGCACTATACATATTGTTCATCCCAAGGAAAAAGGTGCTTGGTACCAATAATGTAAATGGGGAAGGTTGAGCAATATGCTCTTAATAGACTTATAATATATTGTGTTGAAGTGTTTAAGTTACTGGAACACTTCAGATAAGTCTACCTATATGAGTGTCGAAGGTGGTGCCGCCTTCTATGATGACTTGGGCAATCTCTAGAGCACTCATGAAACAGGATATAGACACAAGGCCAAACCACGTATCAGCTTTTATGAATTTACCTAAAGAAGAGAATACTAATGTGTGAGACATGTCCGGTTAGCTATACAGGATTGCTAGTTCAAAGCTTGCCTACTATGCCATCCTTGTTAACCTTGATGTGTTATCACTAAGTGATGGTTCAAGTCCATAAGACACCTTCATTTATGCATTAGTTTTCCTTGTCTGGCCAAGATATGTTTTTTCAAATTATTTTGAAAATGGTGGGGGATTGTTGAAATTATTTTCAAAATGTATAATATATGTAGTAGTTTTGGGGTTTTTCCATTTTGATTTTGACTAGCTTTGAAGAAAGTCTTTATTGCCTTATTAAATGAATCCCACATCGAAAAGTGAGAAGTTTTGTAAGGCATTTATAAATGCCAACAATTTTCTATGTATTGCTTTAGAGCAATGATTGGGTGTACCACTCAAGTGTGAGCATGTGTGCCAAGCCACATATGCGCCACGCGCACGTCTCGCGTGCGAGTCGCGTGGCGTAATGTGGCGCTTTAGTGGCGCACTTTGCACTTGGACACGTGCCACGTGCGCGTGTGGCGTGTGATCAAGACCATTGATTTTTGTCAATCATAATGATCAACGATCGGATGGCTAATACATAAGCAAAAAAGATCGTATGGTGAGAACCACACCTGATCATAGAGGTGTGATGTATGATAAAAGCATGGCAAATTCGCAGACAAAAACATATAATTTTTCCCACAACTTCTCTATATATTGAAAGGCAATACAGTTCTTGATTCTTTTCTAATTTTATTATTCATCATCTTTGAAGTCTGTTTCTGCAGAAATAGACATTCAGATTCTTGGCAGACTTGATAATCAGAGGGTATTCGGGTTTGATTTCGTGTGTGCAACACACGGTCAGAATTACAGATTTTTCTGGGCTCCATTGTATCCTGGAGGCGATTCGCCATTAACCCGGTGCACACCAGATTCTGAGAATTAGTGGGGGCGAATATCGTATTAAGGAAAGTGATATTAATCGTGCCTTGGATGCAATTATTCATCTTCTTCTTTCTTTTACAGATTTCTGAACTAACAAAAGTCAACCTTAGCAAATCTGCCATCTTTTTACCTATCAATGTCTAGAGCTCCAAACAAGGTTTGTATGAAAATTGATAGGCTTCAAAGTAGGTTTCTATGGGATTCTTAGTCTGGGAAAAGTCGACACACAGTGTAAAATGGAGCAAGATCACCAGAAGCAAGCAAAGGGGTGGTTTAGGCTTAATTCCCATTAAAGTGATGAATATGGCCTTATTAGTAAAATAGTGGTGGAAATTTGCTAAAGACAAGGATGCCCTTTGGAGGGAACTTCTATGTATCAAATACAAATGGGATAAAAACGGACGGATCTTTCCTGAGGAGCATGGAGCAGAATTGTCAGTTATGATGAAAGATATCTTATTAGGTATGGATGATCAACTTCCTTTCAAATCCATCTTGAAGGTCAATTTAAAAATCTTAATAGGTAAGGGTAGTGATACCAGGTTCTGGGATGATCCCTGGGTTGATGGTTTAGTTTTAAAGGAATCATTTCCTCGTTTATATTCAATCTCTATTCAAAAGCAGGCTTCCATTTTTTATGTAAGGGATGAATTAGATGGACGGAATCTCAGGTTCAGAAGATGTCTTTTCAGATGGGTGGAAATCGGGTTTGAAAGCTTGTTAGATTTGGTGAAAATTTTGTCCACAAAGGATCCTGCCTCATGATGCTTTCCCCCTGAAGGTGAAGATATTTTACTGGCTAGCTCTCCAGGGTAGGATAAAAACCAGAGATTTCCTCAGGCAGAGAAAGATCCTGCCTCATGATGCTTGCCCCTTATGTGAATTCTGTTAGGAGGTTTTAGAAGATCATAACCATCTCTTACTACATTGTAAGATCTCTTGGCTTATATGGAGTAGTGTTCTCAATTGGTGGGGAATTTCTTGGGTTAGTCCTCCTTCTATCTCTCTTCTTCTCTCCTGGTGGATAGGTTGCAAGTTCAGAAATCTAGGTTTCTTCATCTGGGAATCTCTGTTTTTTGCAACAACTTGGCAAATTTGGAAGGCAAGAAATGATGCTTTTTTTAACAAGAAGCCCATCAGCTGCGAAGAAATTGTGGAGGAAATTAAAATGTGGATTCTGCTGTGGATTCAATCAAAGCTGAAGGAAGGGAGTCTGATATGTTTTAATTTTTTTTACTCCATTGATGGTGTTAGGTCCTTGGACCCTTCTCTTTTGATGCCAGTCTAGTTTCTTTGGTGCTTTCTTGTGGTTGAACACTTGTCAACTACTTCAGCTGCTTTTTCTTTTCTTTTTTTGGGCAGGTTTTTTGTAAAGCGTTTATAGCTTGTAGATTCCTCCTATGTGTGGTTTCACTCTCTATCAATATTACTTGTTGGTGTTAAAAAAAAACTATAAGCTTTTATTGTATTATTGTACAAGGGCAGTGTGCTATATGCTCCAATTCATTACTCCAATTTATTATTTGGGAACTCAAATAAGACCCACTATAAAAGGCATGTGCATTTAAATTTTACTGGAGAGTGCTTAGGCACAGGTTATCTCTAATGTTCTTACATTTAAAAACATTTAAGTTTTATAAATCATAATTTTCAATTAATTTAAACATAACTTCCTAACCTTCACTTTATTTTTTTTATCAAATTAATATTTTCTTAAACAGTTCAAAAAAGCTTTGGTCAATTATTTTAGTGAAATTGAGAAATATTAAATTGGCTAGCTTTAAGTCGAAAAGTGACTTACTATAGATATATACATATCTACATAACAAAAACGCTCAGGTTTTTGAAATGTATGTGAGATACATTTGGGCTGGGATTTATTTTGATGGTAATTCAACAGCTGGGATCAGTTTATCACCTCAACTCTTCACCTTCAAATCCCGCTCAAAAAGTCAATTTTGGTCAATCTTCAACGTCTCTCTTGGGGTTGGTAAGGTCTTGAACGACACTCTTGAGCAGCGTGCAATAGCATTGAATGACTGTCTCTTCATTTGTATGTGCCTGTCTCTGCCTTATCTCTCCCTCTTTTCTTTTTGTTTGTCTTCCTTCCCTTTCCTCTCATTTCCTTCATTGGTCCGGTCAAACATGGCCAACGTATACTCCTTTCTTCTTCTCTTTCTTTTTCTACTTTTCTTCCTTTCCTCTGCTCTCTCTCTTTCTGCTATCAGTGAGCATTGAATGTTTTAAAGAGAAAAATGGTCCAAGTTGAGGAACGTAATAGACATATTAATGGATAAACGTACCATTTATGTGTCTAACCCAAATGATGATAAACATATCTTTTATGATAGACATAGATTTCTTTACTGATAAACTAATATAAAAATACCAATGCAAGACTGCATAGTAAATTGGTGTGGTACAAAGCAGGATAAATTTAATATAGATAGATTTCGTTTGACGGGTTGTTTGGGATTGTAAACTTTTTACTCGGTCCATTTGTAATTTGGCATGTGTGTGTGTTTCACTTTGTTTTTCTTAAAAAAAAAACTAATATATAAATATTGCTTCAATAGTGATAAAACCGAAATACTTATTGTTTTGGTTGAATACTCACCCTTTAAATTTGTCATCGTGATAGCATTGAACCGTCCATTTTTTATTGGTTACCACTAATTCTTTGGTGCATATTGATGGACCATTTTATTATTTTCTATTAAAAAATTTGTAAAAGATAAAAAAAAATAAATTTAATCATTATTGTAAATTCACTCTTCATTCTATCATTTGACATTGTACTAAGATCTAAAGAGGCAAAATAAATAATTTGCAGTTAGTTAATCATGGTCCTTGCCTCTATACCTTTTGTCTATTTATTTATGTTGATCTTTGTGTTTTTGCTGCTCTTTTTGTCTTCCCCTTTGGTCTTATTGCTAAAATTAAATAATTAAACAGTTTCAGGTTGAGGCATTGATCCACAACTGCCTCTAATCATGAACAATATCACTATTTGTGGTCATGTAAGTTGTTTTTTTTTTTTTCAATAGTGCTCTCATTTTAGTTTAGTCTTTTTTTTTTTGACTTATTTCTTTTATCTAATGTACAGGTGGATGGAGACTCGAAGCGAATGGTAAGATGAGTTCCCTTGACTCATTTTCTTATCTAATCAAATATTTTCTTAATTTGAAGGTTTTTTTTTTTACCTCTCAAATGCCTTTGCATGTATTGGTTGAATTTCTTCAAGAAAAAAAGAAAAACTCTATTCCCACCCCCCCGACACCCGATCTCCTGATGTGTCTATTAAAATTTTTTGCTTTTTCAATTTTGCCCATAACGTTACCCTCTTACTTCAATGTTGCCATTTACCCTAATTTTTTTGATAAATTGTTTTTTCTTTTACTCCCACCTCCCAATTTTTTATTAAAAAAAATTTGATCAAAATTTCTTAATTTCTTTTTACTCTCACCTCCTGGATTTTTATATAAAAAAAAATTTTATGATCAAATTTTATAATTTTTTTATTCCCTCCTCCCGGTTTTTATAAAAGAAAGAAATTTTGATCAAAATTTTTTAATTTTTTTAAATTTCTCTCTATTTATAAATTTAAAGCAAAACTAATTAACATAAATTTTTTTTGAAAACACTAAAGTAAAAGAATTTAGATTTGTTTCTTGAGACTATCATTGGAAATTAATAATGTATTTTTTACTAGTTTGATTTGTCATAAAAACACATACAAAAAATAATAACTTTTAACAAAATAGTAACTTTTTACTAGTTTCACCCCTATTTTTTTGTTCTTTTCCTATTTTTAAAAAAAAATCAAACTAATGAAAACAAAATAAAAATAAAACAACAAATAAAAAATAATAAATGCTTGCCTGATCAATGATAAATTCAAGTGTATAGAGGGAGGTATATTCAAACAGAAAATCTTATCTGAACAGAAATCTCTAATCTCATATCCCCTAACAATCCCACTCACTGATGTAACCCCTATTTTTTTTTGTTCTTTTTTTATTTTTTAAAAAAATCAAATTAATCAAAACAAAATAAAAATAAAACAACAAATTTTTGTTTGATCAATGATAAATTCAGATGTATAGATGGAGACATATCTGAATAGAAAATCTCTGATCTCATATTCGTTGGCAATCTCACTCACTGATGTGACTTTTATTTTTTTTGTTCTTTTTTTTTAAAAAAAAATTTAGATTAATCAAAACAAAATAAAAATAAAATAACAAATAAAAAATGCCAAATACTAAGAATGAGAATAAGGATATAACCGGCAAAAAAATATAAACTCCTGTCCCATCATCCCATCTCCCGTGTCAGGAGTGGAAGTAATAGCTCTCAGGAAAAAAATTCAAGTGTTGTAATTCACAATGAGCGAGACATCAATGCCATTGGCCTTCGTGCAGTAAGCCCACCAATTAAATCTATTTGCTTATTATCTTTTTCTTAATAGATTTTGCTTATTTTTTGAAAGGAAAAACCAAAGGCAACAACAAAAACGATGTCTAAGGGAAAGAGAAGGCAAACTTTTCCTGCAAGGGAAAGGAAAATGGACAACAAGTAGTATAGTTCTTCAAGCATTTTTAATGATTGTTTTTGAAATATTTGGCAAGTGAAGCGAAGACTCTCAAATAAATTTTGGGCCAACATGCACAATGCTTTAAAACATTTTTCCATCATGCATGTATTTCTAAGTATAAAGTTTTTGTCGACATGCATAATGCTTTAAAAAGATTATTTTGGAGTTTTACTTAATTTCTATTGAGTGATTGTGAAAAGCATGCTAAGACAACTAATATGAACAAAAAGTGAAAAATACATTTATTTTGGTTGAGAAGAAACATATCTATAATTAAATAAATTTACAATCTAACTGGACTTTTGCAGAATTGTGTTGAAAAAGCTATAAAGTAATAAGGTACTTCAGTATCGCACTATTTTTATTTGTATACATTTTTGTACTGATTTTAGTGTTTTCATAAATAATTAGGTTATCATAAATGCTCCTCATTGGCGAAAACACGTACAAATTGATACAAAAGACATTTTAGAAAGTGATGAAAAAAATTCATGGCTAACGGTGTCCAAGGACTCATTGGAAAGAACG